>JANHAO010012997.1:0-16081 GCA_026873985.1 Saraca asoca | reverse complement strand
TAAAAATCCCTCCTACTCTTCCTCTTGACCACCTTTCACAACACTTCAAGAGTGGCATTGATTCCCGAAATCCACATCCCATTGGTTGAAGTTCTGGTCCTCTGTGATGAACCAAATTTCGACGTCATAGCCAATTCAACCTCCCCCATTACCCTTCAATATCTTAGCTCTTCTATTAGGACACTCAAAAGCATAGTGGTCATGACCCAAGCACTTAAAGCACTTGATGTTTCTTTATTTTTGTGGCACCTCCAACTTGCTTTTGCCTTTTGAATCTTCAACCTTGGTCTGAGAGGAAGTTTTAGTTGTGGGCTTCTTGTAGGCCTTGAGATCTCTTGGATTTTGTTTCTTGTCCCAACTAGACTTCCAAGAGGAACATGATTGATAAATGTACTTGAAAGCAACCCTTCTCTTGAGTTATGTTTCCACCTTTATTACCATGTGTACCATTTCCTCAAGCTCCACACAGTGTTGTAGCTTAATTACATTGGCAATGACTTGGTTTAGACCACGGAGGAATCTCCCTATACTCCTCCACATTTGCCCTTATTATTGCCGCTTCCATCTCTTTGTGATAGTTTTTGACACTCTTGGATCCTCGAATAAGGCCTTGAAGTCTTTGATACAACTCTCGATAATAGTGTGAAGGCATAAATCTCTTCCTCATAATTGTCCTCAATTCTTCTCAAGTGGAAATGGCTCTCTTAAAATTTCTTCTTCTACCTTTCACAAGTTGATTCCACCAAATAGTGGCATAATCTGTGAATTCCACAACCGTTAATTTCACCTTCTTTTCTTCTGAATAGTTGTGACATTTAAAGATTGGCTCAACTTTCTTTTCCTATTCAAGGTAGGCTTCCGGATCATTTTTTCCTTGAGAAGATGGAATTGTCATCTTAATATTGTGTAGGCTTGAATCCACCCTTTCTCTTCTTAGTCTTCCATGTCTCTTTTCCTCATGGCCTCTATCTTTTCTCCTCTCACTTCTTTCGACTTCATAGTGTGAGGTAGACAACTCTTCTTCGTCTCTCTTATCTCTCCAATCTCCCTCATTACTTCCATGTTGGACATTTGTCCTTCTCGTTCTTCTCTCATGATGATATCTTTTATTCTCCACATTTGTGATTCTTTCACCAAGGCCATCAATTTTCTTATTCACTTTTTCAAATTGTTGTTGCATTGCTCTCAAAGTGAATATGACTTCATTGAGTTGTGAACCACTTTCCTCCATCTTTTGAGCAAAATAAAATTTTACAAAACAAAGGTTAGGAAAATATAGACCTCACCAATTCACACACCTCACAAGTGTTTAAATCACTTCACTCATGTTTGCACTCACAATTAGGCTTTTTCTCTCTATTGTGATCAGAAACACACTTACCTTTTACCACTTTATTCCTCTCCTTAAAGTCCTATAAGAACTAAAGAGACAAACCTAGGTGTTCTTACAAAATGTAGCACTTAATATCACATAACACTCAAATACTAAAACGCAACATGAACTAACAAGAATAAAGGATAAGGAATGAACAAAGGAACATAAGACAAATAGGCAATACACTTGTAACAAGTTTAAGCAGAGGAATTTCAATGCAAAACTGAAAAAAAAAATGTAGGGGAATTCAATAAGTTGCAGAGGAATTATCAAGTAATTGCACTTGAACTAGATTTATAAGCTAGCATATTAATCATGCAATCCAACAAAAATATATTCAAGTTGATTACAAAGGAAATTGAGTCTAAACCACTAATTAGTTTGGCTAGATTCAATCTCAAAAAGTTGCAAAAAAATTTTTGTAGTTCCAAATTTCGAGACAACACTTATTCTTTTTCCATTTGCTCTTTGTTTTGTTCTTTCTTTGCTTTTTTACACTTTTCTTTCCTTTGTTTCTTTTTTTTTTTCATACTTTTCTTTTCTTTTACTTTTTGCTTTTTCATTAGTGTTTCTAGCACTTGGCAACAAATTTTGAGTAGCCAAAAGACAATTATATTCAATCACAATTGGACTAATATAATTTCCAAAGGATGTACTCAAATTGAAGATGCTTTTGGCACAAAAACAAGATCAAATTAAGCTAGGATAGTAGCAAATTTTTCCAAAGAAATCTGGCAAAGTTTCGACTACCTAATAGGGAAATATGGACAGCCAAAAAAACTTGATATAATTGAGAGGGAAATGGAACCAAATCATACTAAAATGAAGTGTAATTCAATCTCACACCAATGGACACAAAAGCATAAATCAAAGGACACTTAAACAAATTATCAAAGACTTGAAATGCAGCAAAGTAAGGAGTGAAAATTCTACAAAATTTTCAGCAAAACTTTCAACAAATCAACCAAGGAAATGAAATAGAAATGAACCAAAATGAGTAGAAAAATTTTAATCACACAAAATTAAGATCAAACATTTAGTGTGCACATAGAATGCAAAAAAATTTTTGCACAAAATTGTAATAGAAAATGGCACAAAAAGGAAGCAAATATATAGTGCAGATTGGTGCAAATTGAACAGGATTTTTAGCAAATAAGTTAACACACAATTGGACAACAATTGGCAATAAATTGATGAACAAAATTAGACTGAAAAATAGGGTGACATAGAAAAACAAAAATGTAGAAAAATGGAAGTATAAATAAGAAGAAAATGAAGAGATATCACCTGAATTGGAAGAGTCGAAGCTCTGATACCAAACTGATATGATATCCCATGGAGATGCCCCTGGACCTACTCTAATCCAGCAAGAATTCAACACCAAAATTGAAAGCAAAATGAAGGGTATTCATACCACACTCTAGAAAAGTAGAAGGAGAGTGATAAGTGATAAAATTGACCCCATAAAAAGTAAGCTCTTTGATAAGTCTCAAGTTATTGCTAGAATCCTAGAAAAGCACTTGCTCAAAAAAGAAACACTTCTAATGCATAAATTTGTCAAATCTCAATTGTGAGGGAAACGTGCCTTCCCTTGTAGCAACTAGACTCACTAATGGGCTGAATTAAGGTCTCACACAAGCCAAACCAAATAAACATATAATCTAGCCAAACAAATAAACAAGTTTAGACCAAAATAAGGCCAAAAACACTAACCAACAAAAGTAAATAAAAACCCTCCCAAAATGGGGTGAAACAACCCACAAATGAAGCTAAGATAATTGTCCTAAATTAGCCATCAAAATACAAAAATAAAGGGGATCAAATAGCCCCAAAATAATGCCAAAAGGTTTCAAAGACAACCCATAAAAATAATATAAAATAGTAGCCCAAAACATACTTGAAAAGAGACTAAAACAGTAGCCATGTGGATGCCCCAAATGGTTGACTATATGTTGTCCAAGTTGGTGCCCAAATGTCCCTCAACTAAATCGCAAAGCTTCCAAGCAAATAGCCCTTGAATCTCCAAGTCCTAGCTCCTCATGTGAGCTCCAAAGTGTGTGACAAAGCCCTTGGATTACTTCTCTCATCTTTTTTGCCTTAGCTCTATTCACGGGTCCACTTGGCAAATGCAAGGCATCTTGGTCATCCTTGGCGTGGTCTTTCATGTTTTCATTAATATGCCTCCCTCTCCTTATCATATAAAGGGACACAATTCCTTTTTAAACCCTCTTAATAATTAGAATTAATTTTGAAATAAGAAACTATTCTTTAGCTTAGTATGTACCCCATGGTTATCATAAATGTTTAGCTAACATTTAATATTAATTTTGGAATTTTATTATGATTTAATAATTTTAATCTTGTTGATGGTAGATTTTGGTTAGACCCAAATCCGACTAATGGAAGAAAATGATTTCTTAGTTGTTGAGGCAATAGAAAGGTACTGAATAGCTAGAGGAAGGAGGAGAGGAAAGAAATACACAGAGGTTTAATGTGGTTTGGCCAAATCTAAACGACACCGGACCCTATGTCCATGGAGATGTTTTATTAATTTGAATGGTTTTTTACAGACCTTCAACTATGGTTTTCAGCAAAGTTTCTGCTAGTGTTCTACTACTAACTTTCTCTTGCTATACAAAGGTTCCAACCCCCCATTTATAGATGTATGGAGGGGTACAAATGGAACTAAATAAATTATTCATCTATTACATCAAATATTAAATGTACAAGACTCCCTAGGGCACCATAGACTGGCTTCTGCAGGTTGCTTTCGGTGTGTGGGGCTCGATGGTCGTATCTTGCAAAATGGTAGTGCAAGTGGTCTGTTGGCCTTATGCTTGATCGCAACGATCTTCTAGATGGGTGAGGCTATGTCCTAGTGAGCTCGAGCTCACATCCTGAGCCTGCTGCTAGTTCACGACTTCAAGCTTGTTCCATTAGTGAGCTCGAGTCCTTAGCGAGCTGAGGCCCTTCGCATAGTGACCTGGCGGTCTGGCAAACTCATCCCTTTGTTAGACTTTGGCTCCTTCTGGACTTTTGCTAGCCTACTTCATATTGCTAAATTCTACTGATAACATTAGCCCCCCAACTCTCAGTTCGCTTTATGGACTGGGAGTTAGACTTCTTTCCAAAAGGGTCATCTTTGGTAATCAAAATATTTAGTGCTTGGATTGTTGTGTAGTCACTTCAAACTTCACTTCATCTAAACTAGACCGTACTTATTTCTGAGCATGATTCTCAACCATTGGCATGGCAATCCTATTCTTTTCGGACCATCCAATTCAGGGGTAGCCAATTACCCTTTGGGTCTTTCAGCAGACCTGTCTAGCCTATATAATGCTTGTGAAGCTCTTCAGGTTTCTCAGTGGAGTGATCCGATGGGTGTCAAAGTTAAGCCCCTCATTTTTTTGATAGCATGGCTTCTGGTGAAGCTCTTTGAGACCTGTATGGTCTACTGCAGAAGATCTTGAAGCGTGAATGGCCTATTACATATGACTCCCATGTATAGCTCTTTATGCTAGCTTCGAGGGAGTCTTGTGCAGATCTTGGATTATTTCCTCATGATTTGGTCGTGGGCTTCAGTCTTGCCAGTCGGACTCCTGGCACTTTTTGAGTTACTTTAGGTCTAAAGGAGCTACAGGCTGAGGAGGGATATTAGCATAAGCAACCAGGCTCGGTGGTATTCCTACTGGGTGGGACTTTGTCTCTTGGTAGCTGGCTTTCTTCCTCTCTATGGAAGCGAAAGCTATAAGCTTTGTGCTTTTATTTCTGTATTTCCCATCTTCTGATGTAATTTGTTGAGGTTCTTTAACAAAAGTGCAACTTTTTATGAGCATTGAATATTAAGCTCGGTGCTTCACATATAGCATGAGTTCCTATAAATCATAATAAACAAAATGCTTAGATAACCAATTGGCTATGTTTGTTAATGATTTCAAAAATTGGAATGCTTTTACGATAAGTAGCATGAAAGTAAGTCACATAATAGCTGTGATCACTCAAATAATGTGAAAGCTGCAAACACTCAGATCGCATGTGAGCTATGAATCAATAAATCATATGAGAGCTACGAACATTAGGCCGTGTGAGAGCTACAGGCATTAGGTCACGACAATATTGGAATGAGCTCTAATAGCCTCAGCTCGAAAGTTAGCAATAGTGCTTAGGATCAGCCCCAATGCCTTAGCTCGAAGGCTAGCAATGGTTTCTAGGATGAGCCCAGGTGCCTTAGCTTGAAAGCTGGCAATAGTTTTCGAGATGAGCCCCAACGCCTCAGTTTGAAGGCTAGCAATGGTTTCCAAGATGACCCCTAGTGCCTCAGCTCGAAGGCTGGCAATAGTTTTTGAAATAAGCCCCAACGCCTTAACTCAAAGGCTGGCAATAGTTTCCAGGATGAGCCTCGATACCTCAGCTCAAAAGCTGGCACTAGTTTTTGGGATGAGCCCCGATGCCTCAACTCGAAAGTCGGTAATAGTTTAAAGTCACGTGTAAGCCATGCCTTTGTAATGCACTAACCCAGGTCACTTAAAACCTGTGTCCTGGGAAAATGTAGGCTCAAGTCACATCAGAGCGGCGACCTGGCTAAGTATAGGCTTAGGTCACACGAAAGCTGTAGCCTGGCTAAGTATAGGCTCAGGTCGCATGAGATCTATGGTCCTAGAGAACCTCGCTGCAAAGTAGGAGACTAATCTCGCTAGACTTGAAGATAACTTGCTTTTTTGTCATAATACTTTGCAAGGAGTTTATCCAATAATCGACAAAGGAGTTTTAAAATGCATTCATCATTCCTCAAAATTCATTACAATATTAGTAAATGATTCTAACTGTAGCGGCCTCTTCTCACTGGGGATCCTGCTGGGAAGGCCCAAGTCATTGTTATGAAGGCTGCACCACGTAATTACATAAATGACCTCTTTTGATAAGGTCCTCAATAGCGTCCCTGAGCTCCTAATAGTTTAAAGTACTATGCCTGACCTTGTTGTAATAGGTGCAGAACTCTTGTTTGTTTCTCTGTCTATGGGGAATCTTCATAGGGCTAGGCTTCCCAAAGTCTTCTTTTTCCCTTTCTATTATGAAAATCCTATCTTGGGTGTCCGATAGGACACTGTAATGCCCATGACGAGTTGGGGGCTGAGATTGTTCTTTCTTGGGCCTATAGGACTTTTTTGCAGTTGGCTCATCAGAGTGGTCATCTTGATCCACATTGCCCCTTTTCTTCTTACAGGTGGGACCATCCTTCTCTTTCTTTCGATCAGGCTTTCCTGAGCTGAAGGTTTCTTCCCATTTAATTTGCTTGGTAGCTCACTCGTAAAACTCGGTCAAATCCTTTATTGGGGACTTGTATAAACTCTTGTAGAGTTTCCCATCTTTGTGACGTCCCATGGAGATTGTTGCTAGAATGGTTTCTTCCAAAGGATTTTCTACAATATTAACCTCGTGTCTAAATCGAGAGATGTAATCCTTCAATGAATCTTCTTTTCATTGGAAGATTGTAGCGAGGTGGCAAGGTGGAGCGAGCTATCTTTTCAATGCTCGATACTGGTCAATGAATTTCTTCTAACATTCTTCCCAACTACCTATGCTGCAAGTTAGAAGACTTCTAAACCACATTAGAGGTGAGCCCCCAAGCGTTGCTAAGAAGACACGACATTTCACAAGGGGATTAATCATCATGAGATCCATCTGGACATTGAATGTGTCCAAGTGATCGTATGGGTCTCTATCCCTATCATAAAATGGGGTTGAGGGAACTTTTAACTTCGAAGGAAGGGGTTACGCTTTAATTTCTTCGGTGAATGGTGACCTCACCTCATAGAGAGCTTATTTATCTGGAGCTCGAAGACTTTCTTCAAATTGATTCACCCTCTGAATCAACTCTTCTACAAGCAAGTCTTGCATCAAAGATCATTAATTCTCCTGGTCATGGCTGCAGTGACATGGAATGTGCTCTTCACCACCCTTGCCCAAACATCTGGCTTAGTGCTCTTGATGATCGTTTCCAGGTGTGACAACTTTAGCCTATCTTTACAAACCCTGAGCTTGGCTTTGTGCTAATGTGGTGACTACTCTAGTCAGCTCTCCCATCATATTTTCTAGCTTCTCCTGGCATTGAAGGTAGACTTGGATTCCTTCACTCCCATTTGCAATGGCGGCAGGTTGGAAGGAGCTGGCTGGTGGTAGAAAGGCAACAGCACCTATAACAGGGCCTGTTGAAGAATCTATCAAAGAAACATGACCCTCTGGTGGGTCAACTTAAGTGTTCAAAGCTCTTGTAGTTCTCCCTCTAGCCATCATAATTGCACAACGGATTAAACGAAAGAAAAGGGATTAACCAGTACATAAGTGGGTCCCACCGGGTGTGCCAAAATGTTGACGGTGGATTTTGGTTAGACCCAAATCTAGCCAATGGAGGGGGTTCTTTCAGTACCCAAACTATTTCTCGGTTGTTGAGGTAGTAGAAAGGTGCTGAATAGTAAGAGGAAGGATGAGAGGAAAGAAATACACAGAGATTTAACATGGTTTGGACAAATTTGGACGGCATCGGACCCTACATCCATGGAGATATTTTATTAATCTGAATGGTTTTTTACAAAGCTTTGGCTATGGTTTTTGACAAAGTTTCTGCTAGTGTTCTACTACTTACTTTCTCTCACTATACAAAGGCTCCAACCTCCCATTTATAGAAGCATGGAGGGGTACAAATGGAAGTAAATAAAGTATACATCTGTTACATCAAATATTAAATGTACAAGACTGCCTAGGGCATTATAGACTGCCTTCTGTAGGTTGCTTTCTATGTGTCGAGCCCATGGCCGCATCTTCTAAAATAGCAGTGCAAGTGGTCTGTTGGCCATATGCTTGACCTCAGCGAGCATTTGGCTGGGTAAGGCTACATCCTAGTGAGCTCAAGTTTGCACACTAAGGTTGCTGCTAGTTCATGACTTTGAGCTTGTTCAGCCAGTGAGCACGGGTCCTTAACGAGCTGAGGCCCTTCGCGCAGTGACCTTATAGTCTAGCGAACTCATCCCTTTGTTAGACTTTGGCACCTTTTGGGCTTTTGCCAGCCCATTTTGTATTGCCAAATTCTACTGATAACAAATCTCAATTAAATTTATTTAAAACATTGATTAATTAGTACTTCTAATCTCATTAGAATATTTAATTTATCCATTCAAACCTTTAAGATGTTCACTAATTTAACAAGTAAATTCAAAACATTTTTCAATACAATCTCTTCTTTGACTTCAAATCTGTTATATGGATTTCCCAGAAGAGTGTTTTAGATCGATTAAGGTCCATTTAGGGGCCCAGTTGGCCTGATAGAAGCCAAAGCAAGAATCGGATGTCACCAAGCAAGAACCAAGGATCATCAGGGACGAGCCAGAGACATCTCGTATTCCCTCAAGGGGAAGAACACATCTCGCTGATGGATCCCCTAACCCCTAAGTGAAAAGCCCATGGCCCTCAAAGGGAGCGATCAGACATAGGCAACAAGGTCAGTCAGAACTATCATCTCACTCAGTTCCCTGCTCGTCCACTTACAATGACAGCCTATATGGAGCCTAGTCAGCAACCCGATGCATCCATTCCTTGTTGATAGCTCAGCCTCCAAACTTACACATTAGCCCCTCGAAAATCTAACAATGATTTGCCTAGCATTAATTATTTGGCGCCAAGCATTAAATGTCTAGAGCGGCAAAAGTAATCATTTCACAATTTACAAAATTACACTTGTAACACTTCCTCCTTTCTATAAATAGGAGGAGGAGGTCACCATGTAGAGATATAAGAAAATACATATAGAAACTCTGCTAACATAGAGAGCGAGCACTGTTCATTGAGAAAAGGCTCCATTGTTGTATACATATCCTATAAAATCAATCTCCTAGAGAGATAAAAAATATCAACATAGATGTAGGGGCCAAACTGGCTTTAGCTGAAGCACGAAAAACTCCTGGTGTTGTTGTTTCTTCCTTTCTCTCACTGTCTTCCTTTCACCTTTTTTCTACCGTATCAAGCTTGCAGTCAAGGGTAACACTGAACTCAATTAGTTAATTGGATTTTGGTGTCAACATTTTGGTGCTAGAAAGGGGGACCCCACTACGTACTCTTCGTTTTTGCTCTCTGATAAACTGTTTTGAATACAATGGCGAGAGGAAAGGCTACCAGAAATGCAGGAATCCCAACTGGTCAACCTGAAGGTCAGACGCAACAACGGGAAGCAACCGTCCCCTATGATGGGTGCCGATGTCGGCGCAGCTTCCTCTACTCAACACCAACCCACGACCCACGAGGCTAGCGAGATTCAGGCTTGGTGACAGTGCCAAGAAGTGCTTGATCGGTGACAAGAAGCACTAGAAACCATGATGAAGGAACTAGCCAATATGGTCAAAACGTTGGCTCAAACACGTGCCCAAGGTGCACAAAGACAGGATGAAGTGATCATACCTGGGGGCGAACGCCATCAGCCAGGACCCCAACATGAAGAACAAGTCAGGGTCGAGTGCTGTCAAATTAGCTCGTTACACTCGTCTAACTCATGACAAAGGTCTGAGAACCATTGGGATCGAGAGGATGAGAAAGATGACTCTTAATGTGTGAGCTCACATGAGAGCGAGAGCTCGCACGAAATTGATAGCGAGCAAGAGATCAATCGTGACTCGTCCGATAATGGGCACGATAAGAAGCATAAAACTTTAGACTGAGATCCTTGTGGCAAGGAAGAAGAGAGGAGTAGAAAGACCTCCAGCCAACGGTCCAAGTCTCGAGAACTTGTGGTCGAAGAACTACTCCAGAGGATGGAATAACTGGAGAAGAATTCTGCATCCCAGGGGAATCGAGAATCACAAGAAGAAAAGACTCCACTCTCTCGCTAGATAGAGACGGAGCCACTTCCCCATAAGTTCAAAATTCTGAGCATCCCCTTCTATAACGGGGATAGCGACCCTTACAGCCACTTGGATGCCTTTAACATTCAGATGGACTTGCAAACGTCTAACCCACTGGTGAAATGCCAAGTCTTTCCGGTGACACTTGGAGAGGTACCACGGGCATGATTTAGAAGTCTCCCAACTTGTAGCATAAGGAGCTGGGAGGAGTGCCAGTATAGGTTCATCAATCAGTATAGAGCACTAAAAAGGCAGCTCGGCCCCTCCTACCATTTGGCCACGGTCTTTCAATGAAAGGACAAACCTCTGAAGGACTACATCGCCAGGTTTTGATAAGAAGTCAATAATGTTGACAATCCATCTGATGAGAGCATCCTTACAACGATATTAGCTGGACTCTAGAAGGACGGAAAATTATATGAGGACATATACAAGTCCCCTATCAAAAACCTTGGCAAATTTTATGAACAAGCTGCCAAGGAGATCTGATGGGAGGAAACTTTTAGCCCGAAGAAGCCGAATAAGAAAGAGGAAGCGGGCACCTCCAACCGAGGTAAGAAACGGAATGGAGGCAAGAATAGCAAGGATAACTGGAAGGGGGGTTCCGGAGACTGAAATGCAAAGAAAGCCTGGGGTGAACAATCTCAGTACCAACGTCAATATGACACGTACACTATCCTATCGGACACACTAGATAGAATCTATGCGACCAAGAGGGATAATGAAAATTTTGACAGACTTAGATCGATGAAGATCCCCATCAAGAAGAGGAATCGCAACAAATTTTGTGCCAATCACAGCGAGGTCCGGCACAGCACATCGGACTGTTGGGCGTTGAAAGATGCCATCGAAGACCTCATTAAAAAGGGCCGCCTGAGAGACTATGTGGTGAGATCTCAAGGCCAATGACCCCCACGTCCTCATCAACCTATGCTGCAGCGCCGCCAGACTCCTGAGCATAAGGAAGTTCCATCCATGAGGACCATTTTCACCATACACGGTGGGCCTCATATAACTTGCACCTCGAATCGATTGCACAATCATTATGTGCGAGCGGCAAGCCGCATCCTTTTGACGAGTCATGTGGAGTATGAGAGACTCTCCAAGAAAGCTAGGATATCCCCTAAAAGCATTTCCTTCATGGAAGAAGTCACGCAAGGGGTCCACTACCCCTACAATGATGCTATAGTTATCTAAGCAAACTTTGACAATGCCGACATAAGGAGAATCATGGTGGACACCGGGAGTTCTATAAATGTGATCTACAAAGGGTGCTTCGATCAGATGGGAGTGAACGAGGATCAGCTAGACCCATTGCCTGAGCCCCTCTATGGCTTGACTAGAGATGGGGTACTTCCGGTAGGGTGGATCAAGCTCCCACTTACTCTAGGAGATCATAACAGACAAGCAACCATCATGGCGAACTTCTTGGTCATAGATTGTTCCTCTACTTGCAATGTAGTATTGGGATGGCCTTCCATGAATGATTTCAACATGATAACATCAACCAGGACATTGACAGTCAAGTTCCTGACCCCAGGTGGAATTGGGTGCATACGCAGAGAGGAGCAAGTAGCCCGGCACTGCTACGAAGAGGCGGTCAAACTCGGGGTCCAAGGGAAGAAAGTAAACATTGTATCTGTGGGAGAGCCTTGAGTGACGAGCGAGAAGGGGGCCAATGATGACTTAGACCCTCGAGAGGTGGACATTGAGCGATCCATTAGGCCAGTCGAAGAGTTGGAGGATGTATGGGTTAACGAGGCGGATGAACAGAGATGTCTCAAGTTAGGGAAATGCCTACCATCTAACATAAAGGTACAACTGATAAGTTTCCTTAGGGCAAACATTGATGTCTTCGCTTAGAACCACGAGCATATGGAGGGGATTGACCTGAACATAATGTCTCACCAACTGAACATTGACCCCCAGATTAAGCCAGTTTGCAAAAAGAGGAGACTGATGATCATTGAACGATACGAGGCACTTAAAGAGGAGGTGGACAAGCTCCTAGCAAATAATTTCATACGTGAGGCGTGATACCCCACTTGGGTGGCGAACCCCATCCTTGTCAAAAAGAAAAACGGGAAGTGGAGAACGTGTATTGATTTCACTTATCTCAACAAGGTGTGCCCTAAGGACAGTTTCCCTTTACCAAGGATAGATCAACTTGTGGATGCCACGGCCAGACATGAACTACTCAGCTTCATGGATGCCTACTCGGGGTATAACCAGATTCTGATGGCCGCACAAGACGAGGAACATACCTCATTCATCACCGACTACGAACTGTACTATTATAAAGTTATGCCCTTCAAACTCATGAATGCAGGAGCAACCTATTAGCAGTTGGTGAACATGATGCTTCGAGAACAAATCGGTAAGACTATGGAGGTATATGCTGATGACATGTTAGTGAAATCTAAACGGCTTGTCGATCATGTCCGTGACCTCGACAATATGTTCTAGACCCTAAGGAGGTACCGGATGAAGCTTAATTCACACAAATGTACGTTCAAAGTAGCTTCAGGCAAATTCCTCAGTTTTATAATGAATAACAAAGGGATTGAAGCAAACCCAGAGAAGATCAAGGCACTACTTGATATGCGTTCTCCCGCAAGACCAAAAGACGTCTAGAGTCTAAACGGCCAAGTCACTGCTCTCAGCAGGTTCATCTCTAAATCGTCGGATAAGTGCATCCCCTTCTTTGATGTCCTCAAGAGGGTGAGGAGGTTTGAATAGACCCCCGAATGCAAAGTCACATTCCATTAGCTCAAGGCATATCTCAGGCAGGCACCTCTCCTTTTCAAATCGAAGGAGGGCGAAAAACTAACTATATATCTGGGCGTGTCTCAACATGTCTTGAGCACGGCACTCACTTGAGAAGAAGAAGGGATTCAGCTCCCCATCTACTACATGAGCAAAAGACTTCTGGATGCAGAGACAAGATATTCGCCCATGGAGAAGCTTGTCTATTGCCTGGTTACTGCCTCAAGTAAGCTATGACACTATTTCTAGGCCCATATCATCAGAGTCCTCACTCAGTTCCCCCTAAAACAAGTTCTACAGAAGACAGACACCTCAGGATGATTACTCAAATGGGCGATTGAACTTGCATAATTTGATATTGAATACAAGCCTAGAACGGCCATCAAGGGCCAAGCACTGGCTGATTTCATTGCCAAATTCACGGGCCCCTTGCAAAATGTGGTAGAAGTCCCTGAGGCCCCATGGTGGGAGCTATTCATTGACGGATCATTTTGTGATCAGAAGGCCAGAGAAGGAATGCTTCTTATTAGTCCGGAGGGGCATAAGATCTTTAATGCTTTGAGGTTTGACTTTTAGGCTACGAACAATGAAGCTGAATATGAAGCCTTATTGGTGGGCTTAGATTAGCCAAAAAGGTGCATGTCGAGAGAATAAAAATTTACAGTGGTTCGCAGCTAATTGTCTATCAAATAAGAAGTGAATACAAAGCACGGCGGGAATGAATGATGAGGTATCGCTAGAAATTCCATGAATTCTTAAACTCCTTCCGACAGTCTGAATTCATTCAGATCCCGCGAGCCTAAAACATGCACGCGGACGCTTTGGCTTACTTGTCCACCATCGATGACCCAGTCCTTGTCAGAACGATTCCGATAGAGCTCCTTCCATCCCCAAGTATCGAACAAGGAGATGTTGTGATGGCAATCACCAAAAAGCCTAACTCCTGGATGAACCCGATCATAGACTACCTACAGAGCAAGAAGTTACTAGAAGATAGACTTGAAGCATAACGCCTGCGAGCCCAAGCTGCTAGATATTGCATTTACGGTGATGCACTCTATAAGAGGGGATTCACGACCCCACTCTTAAGATGCATAGATGGCGAAGACTGCAATACCGTCTTGGAAAAGATTCATTTAGGACATTACGAAAACCACGCTGGGGGGCTCTCCTTGGCACAAAAAGCCTTTCGACAAGGATTCTCTTGGCTGACGATGAAGCAGGATGCTATCGACCTCATCAAAAGGTGTGACAAGTGTCAGAGATTCTTAAAAGTGCCACGAGCTCCACCAGCCTATCTGAAGCAAATGATAAGTCCATGGCCATTTACAATTTGGGGGATGGATCTAATCGAGCCACTTCCTAAGGCACGCAAAAATTGTAAATATGCGACAGTAGTGGTAGACTACTTTACTAAATGGGCAAAGGTAAAAGAACTCACTGAGATCTCATCTTCCAAGATCGAGAAGTTCGCTTGGAACAATATCATTTGCAGGTTTAGAGTCCCTCAATAGATCGTTACTAATAATGGCACCCAATTCACCAGCGAGTAGTTTATCAAGTTCTGCAAAGACCTCAAGATCATCAAAAGTTTCACGACCGTAGACCACCCGCAAGCCAATGGGCAAGTAGAAGCCGTTAATAAGATCATCAAAAAGATCTTGAAAACCAAGTTAGAGGCTAGAAAGGGAGCCTGGGTGGATGAATTGCAGTCAATACTATGGGCCTATAGGACCATGCCTAATAGCACCACAGGGGAAACCAATTTTTCTTTAGTATATGGATGTGAGGCAATGATCCCCGCAAAACTTGAGGTTGCTACGTAAAGAAGAATCACCTTTAATCCGGAAGACAATGACCAGCTGCTCACTATGAACCTAGACCTCCTGGAGGAAGCAAGAGGAAGAGCTAGCCTTAGAGCCACAGTCCATCAGCGATGAGTAACGAGATATTACAACCACAGAGTGCGAGCTTGAAAGTTCAAACCCGAAGACCTCATCTTACATCTCATCCTCCTAGGAGCCCGCAAACCCAGCGAAGGGACCTTAGGACCAAACTGGGAAGGTCCATATATCATCAAGAGGATTGTGAGCAGTGGAGCCTACCATCTGGCAGACATAAGCGGAGCAGAATTCCCTTGCGCCTGGAACATCGAGCACCTCCACCGTTATTACCAATAAGTGCCTCAGTATTCCATAATTAATTCATTGCACATATGAATGTAATTCTTTGAGTTTGCTTTTTTGAATAAGATTGAAAAAATTTTATGACAAGCTTCATGCTGATTGAGGTAACAAAAATGTATATGTTAAACTATTGTTTGAGTGCAGAGAGAGTCGCAGACAATCATATACCAATATGATAGGGACAGAAAGAGCTCAGCTTCTTCATAAAATAGTACAAGTCATTTATAGGGTTCATAACAAGTACCAAATGCATCAAAAGTCCAATTATACGACCACTGTCCTATGGGGATAAGGGCTCGGGGCTAGGCCTTCAACGGGCTATGAACCGGAAGCTGGGGTATCAAAAGCATCAGGCACAGGAGCGACATCGATGGCTTAGAAATCACCCTCTCCCTAAGCCATAATCTCTGTAGATGAGACATGAGCTTCGATAGTCAGATTCTTCCTTGCAGCTCGAGCCTTCCAACGAGCGACCCCTGCAATGGCCTGGGGGCTAAAGAAAGAATAGTTCAAATCAGGATACTTCTGCCATACCGTGTAAAGGAATGACTCGAGAATAGCCTTCCTTGTCTCTGTGGCTGTCTCTGCTAAGTGAGAAAGTATCTCCACCTCAACCTTTGTTACCTTCTCATTAGCCAGCCACAGCTTTCTGTTAGTTTGATAGGTGCCCTAGGGCCAATGTGATTAAGCTTTATTGTAACTATGACTATACATTCTGTATTGATTTGATAATAAAGGTTATTTTTCATCTTATACTACTTTCATTGTGCATTACATGTTGAAGATGAAGTCCATGGTGGGAAGTTATTTCATTCAATCAATTCTATAAGGGGTTATAGAATTGTGAGGGTGATTGTTAATGATGT
>JANHAO010012996.1:0-16084 GCA_026873985.1 Saraca asoca | reverse complement strand
CCAGGTGTTAATAATCTAATGTAAGATATAATATGTAAATATCTGTTATATAAAATATTTAATATAAATAATATCACTAAGGATCTAGTGGTAATTCCTGGGCAACCCGTAAGTGCACCTGTGTAATATCTGTTCTGTAGGAGCAATAAGGGGGTGATCTGAATTGGTGTAATACGGTTGGATATGGAGATCTGTTCTAGTTCCCTGACTAGATTCCTTTGGATGCGGAACCATTGGTATTCACAAGAAATCCTCAAGTGCACTTGTGACCACCCGGTGTCTGTTGGAGCAATAAGGCGGAGGGTGGAATAAAATGAAATATCTGTATGGCATTGTGCATGGAAAAGGAGGAAAATCTGATTGGTTCTGGTTACTTCTGGAATTATCTAGATCCGATCAATATTCTGTAAAGTAAAAGGAATATAATTTGAAATGCAAGGAAGTAAAATAACAAAAGTATAAGTAATGGATAATAACAATAAACATATGTTGTATAATGTGGCATTTTTGATATTCTGTATAAGGAATGTAGGTTGATATAGTTTGGGCCACCATGTATTCGTTCACTTGCGGCGTATATGGCCCATATGATCTGTCCATGATTTATTGTATAAAACTGTAATATTTATTATGTTATATTTGTAATTGAGTTCTGGATGCCCAGTAGATTGTTGTTGTTTAGCCTGGGCCACTGTATGTATATCTATTAATTGTTTATCAGGTTCTGATGAAATAAGGCCTTGAGCCTCGGTGTCCAGTTTATAAAGGAAACTCTGCCAAATTTTTGGCAAGAATAAAAGAAAAATTAAGGGTCAAAGGTATCGTTAGGCTTGTAAGAGGTCTCCTACGGGCGATCTTCTAGGCCGGTCATGGACCTGGGAATTGGGTCGTGACATGTATTTCATTTTATCACCATTAATGTACCCTCTTTTTAGTTGGGTTGTGCATTCTACATTATCTTTAGACAAGATTGTTGGGAGCTCCTTTTTAGAGGACAAACCACACATCCCTTGAATGTGTTGAATTACAAATCTTAACCAAACATATTCTTGACTTGCCTCATGAATTGCTAAGAGTTTTTCATAACTAGAAAAAGTGGCTATTATATTTGCTTCATAGAATGCCATGAAATGGTTATAGCAACGCATGTGAACAAATAACCCATTTTTGATTGGGCATTATGTTAATAAGATAGATATCTAGCATCTATATAATTAAGTAAATCTGGCTTAGGTATATTAGAATAATATAAGCCTATATCCATTGTTCCTCAAAGATATAGAAATATATGCTTAGCTCCATTTCAAGAAGTTCTTCATCATTTTTTTTGAGGTTGAAAAGGGTCCTTACTCATATCTAATGACCTCACAACTATTTGGGTGCCTAACAGATGTTTTTTGTCCATATAGAATCATTTTAGCTCCTTTGTTAGATAAGTTGTTTGATGCACAAGAATTTCATTTTCCAAATGTTCAAACTACAAACCAAGGAAAAATGTTATTTTTCTAAAATCCTTCATTCCAAACTCTTAAAGTAATCTATTGCTTTTAGAAACTTTTCAGGAGTTCCAATAATATTTAAGTCATCAACATAAACAATAATTATAACAAACTTAGATCCAAATCTCTTTATAAAAATGCATGGACAAGTGGGATCATTTTTATAACTATCCTTCAATAAATATTTCCTAAGATGGTTATACCACATGCACCCAAATTGCTTTAATTCATATAGAGATTTATTTAATTTGATCGAATAAAGTTCTTGAGAACTTGAATATCAACTTGGGACAACTTAAATCCTTCAAGGAGTCATATAAATGTCATTATCAAGATAGCCATGCAAATAATCTGTAACAACATCCAATAGATACAAATCAAGTCCTTCATGTATTGTCAGACTGATTAGATATTGAAAAGTAGTTCCATCTACCACAAGAGAGTATGTTTCTTCATAATCAATGTCAAGTCTTTGTGAAAACCCTTGTGCAATAAGTCTTGCCTTATACCTCACAATTTCATTTTTTTTCATTCTTGTTTTATGCAAATATCCATTTGTGTTGTACTGGTTTTACAATATCAGGTATATGGACTATAAGTCCAAAAACTTCACATTTTGCAAGTGAATTCAATTCTGCCTTAGTTGTGTCTTTCCATTTTGGCCAATTATCTCTATGTTTGTATTTCTCAATAGACTTTGATTCAAGATTCTCATTATTATGAATGATATTAAGCTCTATATTATATGAAAAAAAAAAATCACCAGCGTCTATTTCATTTTGATTCCATCTTTTCCCACTCATGATATAATTTATTGAGATCTCTTTATTTTACAAATTTTAGGTCCTTGAATTTCTTTTGGAATTGTAATATTAGTCATATCTAAAGATTCTTCTAAAGTTGCCATGTCCTTGATTTGACCATCCTGATTCTTTACTCCTTTTCTTTTCCAAGGATTTTTATCTTTGAAACAAATTGTTTTACCACACTTCAGGAGTGTTTTGGACTTATTAGCAATAATAGATTGTCCTACAAGAACATATGTTCTAATTGGAATATTAGCAGCCAATAAATATGATTTAGTTACTCTTTTTGGGTCAGTAAATGTGTATGCTAATTTATTTGCTAAAATTTGCATATGAATTATATTTTGAAGGTCCAATTCACATTGCTTTATATGAGTACCAAGATGAGACAATGATAATTCATTTCAACTAATCTCCTTTCATGCTGCTAATTTCTCCTCTTAATATTGGAAAAAATTGATTCATAAGCAATGACAATCAACAAGCTAAGCTATAAACAAATCTCCAATTGATGATTCTAGATATTTGATTATAGATGGAGACTCATACCTAACATATCTTCCTAACCTTCTTCGAGGACCAATCTTAGTGTGTTGTGGTGGAGCAATTGGAACATATGCTGCACATCCAAAAATTCTTAGATGCAAAATATTTGGTTCTTGATTGGAAACCAATTGTAATGGAGAGAATTTATGACAACTTGTTGACCTGGTGCGAATCAATGTTGTTGCATGCAAAATAGCATGTCCCCAAGCAAAAATTGGAAGTTTTGTTCTCATAAGTAATGGTCTTACAATTAATTGGAGGTACTTAATAAATGATTATGCAAGACCATTTCATGTATAAACATGTGCTATTGAATGTTTGATAGTTATTCCAACAAACATACAATAATCATTGAAAGCCTAAGAAGTAAATTCACTAGTATTGCCAAAATGAATTGCCTTGATTGGATAATCTAGAAAATGCACACATAACTAAATTAGTTGAGCAAACAATCTCACAAATGCCAGGTTGCGAGTTGATAACAAACACACATATGACCATCTTGTTGAGGCTTCATTTAAATTCATAAAATATTTAAATGGTCCACATAGTGAGTGTATAGGTCCACATATATCACATTGTATACATTCCAGAAATGTAAAAGGATTTAATCCCTATTTTAGCTTGTAATGGCTGAATAATTCAATCAAATATGACAACATAATATTTTCAAAAATGTTAAAATTTTTGAGAGTGTATGATTTCATGAACCAAATATCACAAAAGAAGCTTTGATAAAACTGCAAAGCAATTAGATCTATCGTTCTTCAATAAGTATAGGATAAGGTGTAAATGGTGATTATTATAGTTAAGCTGTCGGGGAAATGGTTCAGCAAACTTTGGGTAAGCAACCTAACTTGTGAATATTTCACATTCCTGGAAGACCAAACCAACATTTCTCTTTGGCTTTTTGTTTAATTATATGCTCTTTGACTAAACCATTCTAGTCATTTCCTGGAGACTTCAAGTAAGAGATTGGATGTGAATTCCACTATTTCATGTTAGATATTGCCATTGAAATTAATCCGAATATATTGTCACATTTCGGTTCTTACTATCTAGTTGTGAATGTGAATTCTCATATTAGGATTTTTGAAGCAAACTTTCTCATAACCACAGTGAATATTTCAATAGAAAAACTTTTAAAACAAAAATGACTTTTTTCTGAATTAGAGTTGGTTTGTGAAAAAAAATTGTCTATTAGACAAATGATTAATTTCCTAATTTCAATATTCATTTCGTGATACTATCAAACATTTAACTTATCAAAATACGATATATAGATAACAATTCTCAGATCTTATTGTCATAGCATTGCTAAATATTTCTCCCAATTATTGCCTACAAAAAAAAAAAAAAAATTGATTGAAGAGCTAATAAGTTTTTTTTTTCTAAATTAAAAAGAAAGATATAGATTGTTTTAGAAAGATGCATGCTGTACTAAACTTTATGTTAAACTTGATATTTACATTACATAGATCTTTCAAGGCAACTTATTCTTTGTTTTTTTGTTAGAATAATTGGGAAGTAAAATATTAATATGATTTTAAAAAGCAAGAACGCTAAAGTAAGTTCACAGAAAAAACATAAAAAAAATGTTTTTGTCCATGAGGATCTTTCAGATTATCAAAATGCCTTCTACTCTTAATAGGTTAGGATCATTCAGAAGAAGTCCGTGAGAAGTGATCCCATTTCTTTCATCACGTCATAAGTGACTTTAACTGAAGCTAGTATTCTTATTACTACAACTTCCGCCAAATTTTCAGAAAGATGCAGAAAAAAATAATGTAAAAGCTTGTTCCTCTCTTCTTAAGCAATAGCAGTAGCAACCTTGATACTTCTGCATTTACACTCATCACATTCAGATGTTTCATTTTCCTTCGCATTCTTTCTTTCCTTTTGTTTTTTAGTTCACAAAGTCAAGGTGTTGGAAAAAAATATCCACAACTTCAAACAAATTAGCATCATTTGATTAAAACAATCATATTAGTACAATTACATGTAAATAATTTAACGTAGAAACCCCTGCCCCCGAAACTCTAGGAGAAAAAACTATGGATGAGAAAAGATTCACTATATTATCAAGATTACAAGATAATGCATGTGAAACTTCTCAACTATAACCTCACAGCTTCCTAATTACTATCCCTACATCTCTCTCAAATCTCTATGAGGATTTTGATCTAACCCTCTTAACCACTTATAACATTATCTCTCTCATACCTCAAATTCTTGCTCATAATCCAAAATATTTGTTTGACAAGTAATCCCAATCCCACTCTTAACACATATTAAAAAATCTAACTTAAACAAGAAAATAACTTATGAGAAAAAACTAACACTAATAGATAACAATTGGATTATGGGTCAAACTCAACAAAAGTTTTGCTTTAATTTAGAGAAATATCGTTTGTATGCTTTCCTACCAAAAAGGATAAAAGCTATAGCTAGTTTCTAAGAACAAGTGCAGAAACATCTAAGCCATTTGGGCTGAATTCAAGTAGTTGGGACAAGAAAAGGCTTAGATGAAGCTATTAAAGGTAAATTGTGATTGTAGAACCAAGCTTTTAAAGTTATGGATTTTGTAGGAAAAAAAAATTGAGAGACAAAGAAAATATCTGAACCAACATTTTTGTTGTTGATTCAGAATCTATCTATTTTGACAGAAATGGCTTTAATTCATTTGAATTTTGGATAATTAAATGTTTAATATTATGGATTGGACTTCATCTCCAAATATACATCCTAATGAATATTCAAGTCTGCTTCTCTTGATTTTGTAATATTGCACTAAAAATGGATATTTACATCACGAAAAAGTGTAGAAATCAAGTTACAAATACAGCACGTGTACAGTGAATCATTCAAGGAATTATGGATAAGTTCCATTTCACGTGCCAAACATGGCTCTGTACTGTTTTCAATTCTTTAATGTAACAAATGTTCACGAGTCTTCTCATACGCTGCTGCTCGTGGATGCTGCTTAAAGGAAAGTACTTTCCATGAAAAACAGCGGCCTATATGACCCTTGTAATTTTTAATGACAAAAATAACTTGGGACTTGTTGCGTAAACCCTAACTTGGCCTTTGCAACTAGATTTAGTTGAAACTTTGCATATTGTCAAGTTCACAAGGAAGAACAACAAATATGATATCGATATATTGTCATTCACATTGATCATATATGATAACATCATATCATGATGGCTTGGTCTTTGAGAGATTGGGCGTATTCACAAACTATATTATTATCATTATCATTATTATTATTAGGTCCACCTTCTCAATTCAAACAGCATTATAATTTTAAATTGTAATAAAAAAATATAAATGATCTCTGGTGTGATTTTATATTTCAAAATCATCTTATAATCAATTTATTATCAACTGTGGTAAATATATCTTTTCTAATATATATAGTTACAAAAATATAAATTAAGATTATGTAGTCATTAAGACTTTTCAATTTTTATTTGAAAAGAATGAAAACTTACATAATTAATCCCATTAATTTTGAATGAATTTATTATATTATTTTAGCTAGTATTTTTTTTTTCAATTATTATAACAAAACAAAGGGACTAAAAGATATTATGAAACCCAAATAATTAGTGAAGCCTTGTGACAAATTTTGGGTTTTAATATAATAATTAAGAAAATAATTAATGTGTTATTTTGCTGGAGATATTTTAGATGGTATATACATGAGATTTTAAAAAGTTCAATAGAGATGCAGTCTCATATTGAAATACATGTAACTATGCCATTGATGCAAATGAAAATTAACATGAAGGAAAGGTAAATATAGATGAGATGAATGAAAAACAAGAAAAAGCAGGTTTCACGTGCACTACTACTGGATATTAAAAACACGACATTGTTATAAAATTGTTATAAAAGCAAATCAAAGAAGCAAGAAAATTCAAAAGAAGTAGATGAAGAAAACAATATATGGTGAAAAGGGAAAATTTCTTATTCATAATTTGATAGAATGCTTCTTACAACTCACTATTTATAAGGCACAAAATCTGTGTTACACCCACTTAATAATATGGTAAAAGGACCATAAAAGTGAATAAACCACATAAGTATATTCTATATAAGTTAAGGAGAAAGAAAGGTACCTTATGCAAGTTAGAAGAATACAAATGATCCTGTGGACATTCACAGTTAAGATAAGTATCCTATGTAAATTAAAAGAATACAAAGGATCATATGTACATTTACAATTAAGATAATATTTATAACACTCCCTTTAGATGTCCATTTTATAAGGAATATTCTTTGTAATATACAATGGAATACTACCTCATTAAAAAACTTATAAAGAAAAACCTAATCGGACAAAAACCTTGGTTAAGGTGTACAATGCATATTGCTCTCCTTTATAACAATATCACTTGAGATCTTTTATTCGACACATTCCAATATTATGAACTAACTTTTGAGATGTCATAGGAAGTGCCTTGGCAAACAAATGTGCAAGACTATCACTAGAATGAATTTGTTGGACATAAACACCACCATTCTTTTGAAGGTCATGAGTGAAAAAGAATTTTGATGAGATATGTTTTGTTCTATCACCTTTAATGTACCCTCCTTTCAGTAAGGCTATGCATGCTACATTATCTTCATACAAGATTGTTGGGAACTCCTTTTTGGAGGACAAATGAAATTTCCCTTGAACGTGTTGAATTAGAAATCTCAACCAAATACATTCTCAACTTGCCTTATGAGTTGCTAAGATTTTTGCATAATTAGAAGAAGTAGTTGCTATAGTTTGTTTCATAGAACACCCTGAAATGTCTATACCATCACAAGTGAACAATAGACTATTTGTGACTAGGCATTATAAGAATCAGATAGATATTTAGCATCTGCATAACCAATTAAATTTGGCTTAGGTGCATTAGGATAATATAAGCTTATATCCATTGTTCCACCAAGATATCAAAGTATATGCTTCGCACTATTCCAATGCCTTTGTGTTGGGGAAGAATTATATCTTGCTAATAAGTTTACAAAAAATATATATCAAGTCTTGTATGACTAGCAAGATACATTAATGCTCCAATTGCAATAAAATATGGTACTTCAGGATTAAGAAGTTCTTCATCATTCTCTCAAGGTCGAAAAAAGGTCCTTATTCACATCTAATGGCCTTTCAACTATCAGGATGCTCAATGGATGTGCTTTGTCCATATAGAATCATTTGAGCACCTTTGTTATATAAGTTGTTTAATGTACATGAATTCCATTCTCCAAATGTTTGATTTGCAGACCAAGGCAAAATTTTGTTTTTTCAATATCCTTCATTTCAAACTCTTTATTTGAGTAATCTATTGCTTTTGGAAGCTATTTAGGAGTTGCAATAATATTTAAGTTATCAACATAAATAGGAATGATAACAAACTTAGTTCTAGATTTCTTTACAAAAATGCATGGACAAATGGGATCATTTTTATAACCTTCTTTTAACAAATATTCACTAAGATGGTTATATAACATGCACCTAAATTGCTTTAATCCGTATAGAGATTTGTTTAATTTGATCGAGTAAATTTCCCATGAACTTCAATTATATACTTTGGGCAACTTATATCCCCTTAGAAGTTTCATATAAATGTCATTATCAAGAAAACCATAATAGTAAGCTGTAACAACATCCAATAGATGCAAATCGAGTCTTTCTTGTATTGATAGACTTATTCGATATTGAAAAGTAGTTACATCTATCATAGGTGAGTATGTTTCTTCATAATCAATGTTAGGTCTTTATGAAAACCTTTGTGCAACAAGTCTTATCTTATACCACACAATTTGAAGGATTTGAATTCATCAATGATGGAATCAAAACTAAAATTTTTAGCTACTTCTCATTCAATATGGATCAACATATTATCTACAAGAAACTCTTCTTCCATTTTTTTCTATAATCTTGTCTTGATTATCTTCAATGGGAAAAAAAACTTATTCTGTTATAGCTATCAAAATTGAAAGAGTTAAGATGAGATGAATAAATTTATCAGTCAAATGAAAAGTATTTGATTTTCGAGGGAAAAATCCGTCAAAAAATTCAAAATAAATGTAAATTGCATGCCTTTCCTCCTTATTTGTTTATGATCCCACTCCACACTAGAACTCTCCAATGATTATGTAGGTTCATTTATGCATTTCTATGGTAAAATTCAAAATTTCAAACCAATTAAATTATTGATAATGCATTATTTTACATTTCTGCCGATTGTTTTTATTGATTTCACATAGATTCAGGAATTTTATGATTGAATTAGATTTATAAATTATAGACTAAATTAGATTTAGGATTGGATAATAAGAACCTACCGAATTATAGTTTTTATTATGTTATTTTAATATATGTTGAATTAGATTTAGAATTTTTATGTTGAATTAATTAGATTTAGGATTGGATAATTAGAAATTTCCTAATTATAGTTTTTATTACATTTTTTTAATACATGTTGAGTTAGATTTATAAATTGTATGTTGAACAACATACTTATGGTTTTTATTATGTTTGTTTTAATGCATAGTGAATTAGATATAGAAATTGTATAATGAATTAGATTAATGTCATGACCCTAAAATTGGACTATGACTAGTGCGTGCATTGCTACTAGCGGAGTAATAAGACCCTAGAACCGCTCCAATGTCTCACTATTAATAGTTGACAAAACAAGAAAAAAAGATAAAATTGTAGACTAGCTATTTAAATGCAAATGAAGAGAAAATTCACATATATATAGTATTAATTTTGACCCACTAGTATGTACAAATTTTGACAAAGTATCCTCTAAATACTAGATATTTCGTAGGTAATATACCCTTTAACATAAACTGTGATATCTAAATGGTTCTTTGATTCAACAATTCAAATTAGTTACTGACACTTATATACATAACAAAAAACTAGGCATATGTACAATGCAAGACTCATGCAATCAACCTAATTGCCAAAATGGATGACTAAGCTTCTTGTTTGGTCTTTATTAACCATTAAGCTTCTGGTCTAAGTCCAATTGGAGGGCAAATCGACAGTGTAGATGCAACCTGAGCTTTTGGAGAAGAAAAAAATTTACAACAATATATGTGAGTTTCTGAAACTCATAAGTGGCACATTTATTCAACATCATACAAGGAACCACTTTAGCATATTAAGCTTAAATTTTCAGCAATACATTGTTCCAACCTTCATCCATTTCAATACAAGGTTTATGATTTCTTTATTAGCTAGTACATATTTGCACTTAATTCTATACATAAAGTCTATGACATGACTAAATTCTAAGTAACTAAACTATTTCCACTATAAAACAAGCATTAGTTTCCCCTAGCATAGCTTTATTTTCCTCACATCACATGAAGCTACTATTTCTCATGCTTCATTATCAAACAAAAGATGAGACTTGATCATGTATATTTTTCATGGGACCTTACCTTATATGAGTCATACTTCTAATGTGACCAAAAGAGTATACATAAAAAAATATTTCCTATCTATTACCAAAAGATTTCATACAATAATGCATATGGATTTCCACCTCAAAATTTTTCATGTAACTCACCTTTGCATTCATGTTATTTACGATATCCTCCGTAGTACCTTATCTCTCCATCATATTACTCTCCCCCTTATCAATCCACCATATTATTAGTCATAACAATATTTATCAATTTCACATAACTGTAAGTTACTTGAAGAATTGATGTGGGATCCACACTTGTCCAATCACATGCAAACACACAAACACACTATGAATATTGTACATGAGTAGCAAGTATCTACATTCTATCTACTTGAATATATGTTGCTACTAGACTTGTCAGCCTAGTATCACAAGATGTAGTTCTTTGCTAATGGCTAGGTTCATGATATCTAGCCTCATGGAACCTTATTGGCTTATTAAGAAAGTATACATTAACCTTACTTATACAATATACATTAAATCATGGCAAATTAAGTTTCTTTTCAATCTTACTATCTCCTACAGGTAAATTGACTAAAAAAGTATATTGCCACATAGGAAAAAAAATAATTCACTTCAGCAACTCCTTATCTATTCAAGTCCTGCAATATTCAAAAGGGATAATCCCACCCTTTGAATAGCTACAGCCCATATAGATGTAATACTCATAATTTAGGGAATTACCATGCCAAGAAACTAAACAAAGTCCCTTATCACACAGCTTAAGGTTTGGAGGAGTTATTCCCTTTAATCATCTTCTTAATAATGATGCTTTCTTGACCTTTATATAGCAAACCATTCTCTAACTTCATATTACTCAATCAACTATTTAAAGAGTTTGCCACAAAGGGCACATTACAATCTATTACTTTCTACTCGCCTTACCTACTTGGCTTATAGTTCCACTAAGCAGATTTTTTTCTCTCTCTTTAAATTCACATTAATCAAAACTCAATAATTCTTACTTAGAGAATCATTACACCAAAAAAATACTAACTTCTAGGGCCTTAAATCAGTACCACACCGCCATGTTTGGTCCTACATAACTATAGGTGAAAAAAAATGACTAAGTAACCTAAACTATTGCTCATTTGTGGTTGTGTTCTCAGTTCAAGAGATTGTGGTCCTAAGTTGTTTCCTAGTCCTAGTAAATATAAAAATTTAGGAGATTAGATTTTGGCTTTTGAAAATGTCATTTTGACTACTTTATTTTGTTATATGTTCAGTTCTCATTTTTCTTTTCCTTTGCCTAGTTCTTTAATTTACTACATCGTATGTTTTGCCTACATGCAGAAAATTTAGATTGCTAGAAGGTATATGTAAGGGGTTGCTAAAGGCTAGCATGACAATGTCATTAATTTCTTAAGCTAAAATTGGTTGAATCAACTTCAACCGTCTCTCCTTTTTCATGCAAGGTTATAGTAACATGACCTTAGAATCAGAGCTCAAGTTTTACAATTTCTAACTCTATCAAGGTCTCAAAATTAAAGAGCAAAGGATGATTACTTACCAGCATGATGTGGTGCCCACCCTTTTCAAGCTAAGGTGTTGGTTGTCCACTGCCTTTTAGATAGGGGCCCAAACCACAATAGGGGGATGAAGCTATAAGCTTGCTCTAGTTGCTAGTTGCCTCCCCGAATGTAGAGCACCAAAGCTGAGTAAATGGTGTGGAATGGAGCAACTACAATAGAGGAAAAAACATGGCAAAGGATGTGGAGCACTCTAAGGTTGATGCTCTCAGTTTACAGCAAAAGAAGAAAGTATAGTCCGGTTTCAAGGGAGGTTTTTCTTTTGCTTAAAGTTAAGTCACTAAACTATGTTGTTTTGATTAGTAGAAGGGAGGAGGAGGCTAAAGCCTAGCCTTACTCCATTGCTCACACTCATTTGGTAGGCCAAATAACCAGCCTAATCTATACACTTATCATTCTTTAGGTATCCCGAACATAGAAAGAAAAGACTTAAGATATGTATACTTTTTTTGCTATCTTATCCTATAATGGTAATATTAATAAATTAGTCCCAACATCACTTTATCTTATTGTTACTATATATATGTATATATTATGTGACATATTGTGTTATTATTATTTTATAATTAATTTAATGGCTATTATTACAAATCCTTCCTCTTAACAAAATTTGTCCTTGATTTTTAGGCCTGCAAGTAGGAAAAAAGTCATAAGTGGCTAAGAGATTTCTCTTAACTAATCACTTTAATTAATAGAAACACATACCAAAACTAATTATATAGGCAAGGATATTTGTCCCTTATGAGTGCCTCTGGTTTCCAGGTTAGCTCCTAATTTTCCCATAAGACTTTCACAATAGGGTATTCCTTAGAATGGAGCTTTCGAGTTTTTTGATCCACAATAGTCATCGATTACTCCTCATAAGTAAGGCATTTATCCACCTTGACCGGTACTTAAAGAAGAATATGTGAGAAATCTAATACATACTTCCTAAACATCAAAACATTAAACACTAAATATACCCCTTCAAGCTCCTTGGGCAACTTTAGTTAATAGGCCATAGCCCTAATCTTCTTTACAATAAGAAATGGGCTGATGAAATGGGGACTTAGTTTTCCCTTTTTTACCAAATCTCATTATTCCATTCATGAGAGAAATTTTTGAAAGACTTGATCTCTTACTTGGAATTCTAAGTTTCACTTTCTTTTATCTATATAAGACTTCTATTAACTTTGAGCAACTACTAACTTTTCTTGAATGATTTTCACCTTTTCAATTGCATTATACACCAAGTCCGGTCCCAATAATTTAGCTTCACTAGCTTCAAACCATCCAAAGGGTGATCAACACTTCCTCCTTTATAGAGCTTAAAAAGAAGCCATTTGGATTGAAGTATGATAGTTGTTATTATAGGTGAATTACACTAATGGTAGATACCATTCCTAACTAACTTCAAATTTCAGGACATAGGCACGAAGCATGTCCTGTAGCATCTATGATTGACCATCCATTTGAGGGTGAAATGTAGTGCTAAAATGGAGTTGTGATCCCAGAGCTTCCCAAAACCACTTCTAGAACCAAGTAGTAAATTGTGTACCTCGATCAGATATAATTGATAAAGGAATTCCATGAAGCAATATAATCTAATCTAAATACAATTAGGCATATTGAGACACTAAAAAGGTTATTTTAATAGGAATGAAGTGTGCACTCTTTGTTAATCGATCGATGACTACTTAGATGGTGTCATACTCTTTTGGGTTCTTTGGAAGGGAAGTAAGAAAATCCAATAGTAATTCACTCCCATTTCCATTCCAGTATATCTAGATGTTGATATAATCGACCTGGTCATTAATGTTCAACTTTTAACTATTGATAAGTAAGATAATAGACAACAAAATTTGCTATATCTTACTTCATGCCTTCCCACCAATATCCTTTTTTCAAATCATGATATATTTTATTGTTGCTTGGAGGAATGATATAAGAAGAAAAGTGAGCAATTTGCATGAGCTGTTGCCTTATTCTGCCTATTTTTAGTACCTATACACCTTGATGAATGAAAACTCCTTGCCTAGTTATTGCTAAGGTAGAACCTTGTTTTCTCTCGTCTCTCTTTAAGCTAAGGGTAGGTTATGTCTTGAGTTTAGGCTGACACAATCTAGCCAATCAAAGAAAATTGTACTTGCACCTAAGCCACAAAGATATCGGGTTTTGCTACTTTTAGCTAAATTCCATACTCCCTTATTTGTTGTACTTCTTGCACCAAAGGTCATCTTTCAATGCTTATGTGCACAAGGCTGCCAATGGACTCCTTGATCAACACATTTGCTACTACATTCATTTTACCTGGGTGATAAAGAATAGAATGGTCGTAATCTTTTACTAGTTCCACCTAATGTCATTGCCTTGAACTCAAATTCCTTTGCTTAAAAATATACTTCAAACTTTTATGATTGGTGTAACTTTCACATGTTTCACCATATAGGTAATGGCACTAGATTATTAAAGCAAAAACTATTGCAACCATTTCTAGATCATAGGTAGGATAATTCAATTCATGCTTCTTAAGTTGTCGAAATATATAAACAATAACCTTTCCTTGTTGCATAAGGACACATCCTAGGCCAATTCTGAAGGCATCACAGTAAACTACATAACCCCCACCACTTGTGGGTAAAGCTAAAATGAGAGACGAAGTAAGATGTTGCTTAACATATTGGAAGCTCACTTCACATTGCTATGACCACACAAACTTATAGTTCTTCTGAGTCTGTTTAGTCAGTGATGTAGAAATTTGGGAGAAGTTTTGCACTAAACAACCGTAATAATCAACCAAAAGACCTCTTACCTTGGTCATTGTAGTTGGTCTAGGCTAGATCTATATTGCTTTAACCTTTTTGGGGTTCACACTACTACCCTCTCTAGAGACCATATACTCCAGAAAAGTCACACTTGAAAGCCAAAATTCACATTTAGAAAATTTTGTATACAATTAATGTTCTTAAAAGGTTTGCAAAATACCTTTGAGATGTTGCTCATGCTCCTGTTCAATTTTAGAATATACTAGAATATTGTTGATATGTACTATATAAACCAATCCAAGAAAAATCAAAAAATTCTATTCATTAAATCCATGAAAATAGTAAGAGTATTGGCTAGTTTAAAAGACATTACAAGAAATTCATAACAACTGTATAGAGAATGAAAGGTTGTTTTTGGGATATCTTGTTGTCGGATTCGCAATTGGTGATATCCAAAGCACAAATCAATTTTTGAAAAATAATGAGCACCCTAGAGTTAGTCGAACTAGTTGTTTATCCGAGGTAAAGGTACTTGTTCTTCACAATAACTCTACTCAATTGCCTTTGAATCAGTAAATTTTTCATGATTTAAAGAGAAAAATGAGGGGAATAAATACAAAAGAGTGTAGAAAACATTACTCATATAACTCTTATTCAAAGTTGGTTTTGATTTTCTCTTATTATTATTATCTTACTATGATCACATCCTCCTACTACTAAAATACCTATATATATATTACGTGACAACAATTCTTTTATATATAGTGTCTATACAATTTATATAAAATAAATGAATTGAAAATTTATCTATTACTATCATTGTTAAAATAACCATATATTATGTGATAGTAGAAAATTATTCAACTCCATCCTTATTAGCCATCACTTATATTCCCCTAGACTTATTACTATGTTTGACTTTGACCTAATTACTACAAATAAGAGAAAAATATAGAAAAATAAGAATCTCATTAACATAGTAAAATATATTGAAAAAAAAAGAAACAAATATTAAATCAAATGATAAAGAAATTACTAGGCTTCTGAGGGCAACCATAAAAAATACATATAAATATTTACTATACTCTCTGTCTGTCACAAACTAACCTTTGAAAGAACTAAAAGAATATAGTTGTTGAAAAAATAGAGTACAAATACCAGTAATATTTACAAAAAGCTAATGGCTCTTCCATTTCAAGAAGCTGAGTAAAGGCTTCTCTAGAACAGGGATAAACTTCACAATAAAACCAATAGGCCAAGAAGCAGCAGAAAGTCCAATGCAAAAACCCCATTGCCACCAATTCAGCCTCTCTGTATCAGCAAACTTCTTCAGAAACTCAACCATCACCACCTGAAGAACTATGGTAATTCCAATAATCCCCAAAAATAGCTTATTCCTATGTATTCCCTTGAACACATTCTTCTTCTCCAGCTTCCTTGCATTAAACTCATTGAACACTTGGCACAGCACAA
>JANHAO010012995.1:0-16072 GCA_026873985.1 Saraca asoca | reverse complement strand
CTTCTGCTAACATAGTGTTCCTATTTATAGAAGAAGGAGGGTTACAATAGTAAATTTACATGCAGTAAATATGTTACATCAAATACCTAAAGTACAAGACAAAAAGACTAGACAATATCTTGCTCATTCGATTGTTGTAGATTTGTCTTCTGCGGGTGGGCCCTCTTTGTCAGATACAAGCTGAGTCACGTGCATGTGACCTGGTCTCACCTTGGTGTGTGATATGTCTGTCTTCCCTAGCTAAGATTCTTAGCTAGGACTCACTGGGGCATCTTACCTCGCAAGCCCGAAGTAGACCTTCAAGTATGGGCCAGATGGACGGAGCATTGACTCGTCATGAGCTTGCTTGATGATTCTTCATGAAACCATTTAAGGGTGTTCGATCCTCGCTGGGTTGTTAATGTCCCTTAGGATTGCGAGAGCAAGGACAAGGCTAGGGAGCAAGCGAGGTCTTCCGCATGAGCCTGGGCAACCTTCCAAACTCGTCGTTTAAGACCTTGCACACCTCTTGAGCACTTGATGAGCTTCGGTTGTCACTGTGTCATTGGGCCATTTGGAGTGAGACCAATTTTCACCTAAAACAGTAGCATATTTTGATACTTATTTAATGTTATTGAATATCATATTTTCAATAACTTAATTTTCTTGATGGATGAAAGTTTTTGAATATATTTTGAGATCATGACTTTTGAATAGGTAAGCTTATTTTCACAGCTACATAGTTTCAAATATGATTTATAAATGAGGTTTTGGTTTTTATGGGATTATTTGCTCGCTGAGTTTCTATAAAACTCACTCCTTTTTCTCAATGTTTTTCAGAGCCCAAGGGTACACCTACCATTCCTCCACCCCACACTGATATATGATCTGCTCATTGATTGAGTAGATCTCTTCTTGTGGAGTATAAAGGTATATGAATGGTGTAAATTATGACAGTTGGTAGGATTAAGTATGCATGTATGTTGATTGTAAAGTGCCCAGCAGGATAGAGATTGTGTTGTTTTCGCCCATTGTTATTTTTGTATCATTGTACAGGATGTGGTGGGCCTGTAGCCCTTTTTGTTGTTATATAGGCTTTGTGCTCGACATTCAAAATATAGAAGAAACTTTGCCGGATTTTTGATCGAAATATATATGCATATATTTGGTTATGTATTGATGTGATTGTGTGTCTTGGTATGTTATCTTGCATTGTTAGGCTCGTAGGGGGTTTCCTAACAATGACCTTCTATTCCCGTCACATTTCATAGATTGAGGCATGACAAAGGGTTGCATTTTTTTTTCTAAAGGTGCTAATTATATTCAACAAATTGAGTGGCAACCTATGAGTTTTATATATATAGATATATATATATATATATTACTTTTACAACACTTTGGAGGAGATACAATTAAGAAAGTCTCCACATATTTTAATTAGATTAATATATTAGTGATCTCTATTTTTTTAAAAAAAATATAAGTTAAGAGAAATGACACCAATTTTTTTTTAACAAAAATAGACATCTATAGTCTCCACACATTTTAATTAGATGTTATACTAGAGATTTTTGTTTTTGTTTTTAAAATACAAGCTAAGAGAAATGACATTGGATTTTTAATAAAAACTTATGTCTAAAGTTTCCACACATTTTAAATTAGTTGTATTATTAGATATCTTCATTTTTTTTAACATTTTATTAACTCCCAAATTATTTTGTCTAATTTTATTCATGAACAAAATTTATTCTCTAAATTGGACAAAATAATTCAAGAATTTAATCACTATTTAATGAACAAAATAATTAGTCTTTTGACAATTTATTTGTGAAAATTATAATATATTATCTAAAAAACAAAATGGACAAAAATAATTCAAGATAAATAAACACAATGGTGGGAGAATATATGTGTAAATGAAATTAAGACTTCAATTCTTACTAAAAAACTAATGTCAAAAGTCTTTTATTTATATAGAAGTTTTTGCATAACTGACTATCACTCTCACTCTCCTCTTGGCTTAAAATCATAGCACTCTCCTCATCCATCTGCGGTGATTCAAAAGCACTCTCACTCTCCCTTTCTCGGTGGTTTGAGCCCATCTTCTTTGTGTCACTCTCTCTATTTCTAGGTAGCAACTGCTTTTCTTTTTGAATTTTATTAATGATTAATGCTGTGTGGATTAGATGAATTGTTTGTTGAGTATGTTTAATTTTGTGCCCTAGTTGTTTTTTAATTGTGTGCCCTAAAGAATTGCACATATTATAAAAACTCCCCAATACATTTCTAGCATAAGAATATACCTAGGACATAACTAACTTGTTTTCTAACATGCTTGGGATTGTAAATTTGTAATTGTAATTTCAGTTTCCACATTGCAAATAAAGTCTAATTGATTTAATTTTAAAATATAATTGATTTAATATATTAACATGAGTCCAACAATTTCATGTTTTTAAATTTTGTTCAATTTTTTATAGTCATGGATCATAGGTGGATGTCTATTGATTGATTAAGTGAAGAATGGTTTGACCACTAGGAAAAGTGGGTTTAGAGATTGTAATAATTTCTAGTGACACTAGAATAAAATTTTACAAGATAAAATATTGTCCAAAATGAATTACGTTGAATGGAAAATGAATTTTTTGAATGGTGGATATACTAGAGCTAGTTTCAGCCCTACCCCTAATCTTGAATATAGAATGATAATTTTTAACCACATAATAAATAATGAAGTAGGAAATGAATAAGGGATGATATGAGAAGTCAGAAGGAACTTGTTATTGGAAATGACCTTTAGATTCAAGAATAAATTATCAAAGGAATTAATTTAGAAAATATATAAAAAAGAAAATTGGGCTTAAATATGCTTAGAAGTGGGCCTAAGTGAAGAATTATATAAAATAAATATTCTATAATTAATAAAATAATCTAGAAAAATATGCCTAAGGAGTTGAATGCAAAAATCAAAAGTTTGGAGGCCAAAGTGGGAAGGTGCTCAACCTAAGAGGGTATTTTTGTAAATAGTAATAATTCTAGAGTAATTATGTGAATACCCAAAAGTTGTTGGGTCATAGAATTATTATCCAAAATTGATGAGGTCAGAATGAAATTATCCAAAATTTGGGGACAAAAAATAATTATTAAAAGTTTGTGTCATCATATAAATATGAGAAAATATAGGAGTCAAAATGTAGTCTCTAGAAGTTTTGAGACTAAAACATAAATACCCACAAGTTTAGGGGTCAATTTATAATTTTGGAAAAACATTGCCACCAAAGTGAAATTTTTAAAAGTTATGGGATAAATTATAAATATTAAAAGTTGAGGGGTTAAGGTGTAAATATTAAAAATTTAGAGTCAAAATTATAAATATTAAAATTTTATATCAGGTCAAGGAGAAAAATACGTAGAGTTAGCCTAAGAAGTTTAAGCACCCTAAATCCTATGAGACAGAAAAATAAGGAATTGATAATGAGAAAAATATTAGAAAAATATGTATAAATTAGCGCATGTTAAAAGTGGATGAAATTGAGAAACTATAGTTGCGAAATCTTCGCCAGTATAAGCTGTGCTAGAAACAAGTATAAAATATAAGGATATATTATCAGATGAGAGAATCGTGAAGTGAACTTGTAGAGAATTAACAGAGCCTTAATGATTTACCGAGCACGTTAAATAAAATAAGTACATAAGAAGTCCGCGTAAGATGGTGATGATTCAGGACGGCTTCAGGACGTTATAAATATCCTAGGCTGATAGTTAATGAGAGAAAGATGGTCGTTAGTAGCTTGTAACTGTGAATACATAATTAATGAATCAGTTGTGACGGTAGAGAAAAATAAATAATACAGTTTTGTTCAAAAATATAATGGCATTACTAATGTGTTAGCGGGCAATCAATGAAAGAAATGTTAGAATTTTGTTATGTGAATACCATAGTTTAATTAAATCAAATATTATTGGATTGAATGAATATCACAACAATTAATCATTATGGTTCAATTAATTAGGTAATCAAATTATTAGATATGTAATGACACAAAGGCCATTGGTAGACTTTATTGGTGTGAGTATTGTCACTGGGTCAATGATAATGAGTCAGTTGACGCAATAGAGTGACAACAAGATAAGTCCCTTCTTATACTTTAGCAAAATTGTAGTTATCTTATTAAAATTTCAGATATAATTTTCTCTCTCTTTTCTCTGTTAGAGTTATAAGGAGTGAACATGCTAAGGAGTGCTTTGCTATCATAGATTCTCATGCAATGTTAGGTGCGATTTTATTACTATTAATTAAATTTATATGTTCATGTTACAAAGGCACAAATTTGTGTAGATTTAATTTTATAATTTTATATAATCCATAATTTATGATATAAAGTCATTATGAATCTGAGAACGTGAAATTTATTTATATTTTGGCTTAATCTGTTTCTAAATGAGTTACAATTTTTTTTTTGTAAACTTTTTTAAAGTGAAATCATAAATTAATATAACTTGAATTTTTTCTAAAAAATTCAATTCATAAATTCCAGAGATTTAAAGAATTTATTTTTAAGATTAATTTGTCATTGTATCTTAAAAGTCTATAATATATAAAAAGCACAAATCAATTTAAATAAATGCTGTTGAAATGATAAATTTTTGAAATTTTATATGTCTATTCGGGCAGGAAGTTTCATCTTCAAAATTTGTTTCAATTATAAGGCATTTGTTCAAATTGATTGAGGTTTAATTGATAGACTAATGAGATAAACAAAAGCCCTTGATCAATTTTGAAAAACCCGAATTGTTATAGCATCAATTTTCAAATTCTTTAAGGATTTTTTTTTTTTGAAAAGTTGAATTAGTTTAAGTTTTTCCAATTTTATAAACAAGTGCCAATTTTGTGATATTGATGGAGGGTTTTCATGGAGAATGATATGGGTTTTGTAAAAAAACAAAGGCTGAATTGAAGGAGCTTGTAAAATCGGACCGAATCTGATTATATAGTTAGCTACTTGCGCTAATGATGTATGGGGTCACGTGCTACCATAGGGGTGATATATACTAATAAAAATTGTACCACTATACTCCACTCTTCAAAGTTTATTTGTGGTAATTTTTTTAGATTTTTCTAAAAATAAAAATATGTTATTTATTTTTTATCTAATTTACTTTAATAATTATTTAATGTTATTTGGACTTGAAAATTTTATTATGTGTTTGCTATATATTGGACTACTATTTGAAGTTTTTTCCAGAATTTTTTAGAACTAAAAATATTTTATATAATTATTTTCTTATTTATTTGAGTGTTAATTTCATGTTTTTTGGACATGAAAAATTTACTGTATGATTCTTACATATTATACTATTGTATGCAATTTTTGGATTATACAAAATTTCATAGCATAATGTTTTTTACACATTTGAATATTTTTTTGGATTATTGAGTGCCATTTGTAAAATTATATAGGAATCAATTTTGCTCATATTATGCTATGACATTTTGTATAATTGTGTACTCAGTTGATGTAGAACTAGTTGCATAAAATTTTATTGAAATTAAATTTTGGAATTGTATCTAGGAAAGTGCTATGTTAGCAATATATATGTTATATAGATGTAATATTATTAATATAGTTTGTTAATGATAATGTGAGTGTTAGGATTGCTTGTCATATTCTTAAAATGTTAAATACGCTATTGATGTTAGGTTTTAGGAATGTAGCATTCAATATTTGTGTTATATTATGAAGCCTTAAATATTCTATCGGTGTTGAATTTCATAATATAATATTATTTGAAATTGTATAGTTATTAAAGAAATATTATAGCATGACTACATTGAATATGCAATTTTAGAAATTTATGATAAATTTCATAAATTGTTATTTTCTTAATTTTTTATTGTTTATGCAATTAATTATTGTGAAGATAGTAAATGTGATCAATTATGAGGACTAGGCTAAGTGGAACATATCTGGGCTAAATTGCTGATATTATATTTGATAATCACCAAATTTCATATTTGGCATGGAAAGATGGAGAGCCAACGATCGATGATGACTCTAATGTTGTATAATAGCTCTTTATGAAAAATGGACATACTCTAATAGAGTGTATTTGATGGTTATGATTTATACTAAGGATAAGACCATCATAAAGATATTACTAACTCTCCAAATGCTGAGGTGATTTTGGATTATGTAGCTGATAAGTATGTAAAGTTCGATAAAGCTGAAAAGGATATTACTTCTTGTTGCTGGATAAAATTGTTTAGGATGGTGGCAGTGGAATTAATGAGCATATTATGGAATCGATATACTATTATGATTTCTCATGGGCATGAAGGTTGACATAAAAAAAATAGTCATTTGATTTAGCATGTTTTAGTGTCTCTTCCAGTACAAATTCGTATTCTTGAGACATCACATCACACCCAAGATGGTGAGTAGACTTTTAGTAAAATAACCTTTATAGTTACTCAAGCGGAAGATGGCGTGAAGAATTGAAGGATCTCTGTGCTCACTTTATTTCACATGATTTGAGTGCTAAGTGCGAAAATAGATTACACGTAAAGGAACCTAATTTTGAAAAATAAGGAAGCTAATTTCAGTGTGTATCACAATAAATCAAGATGTTTCACTGGCTCTAGAGAGACATTCAATTGAACACTTGGTGGTTAGATAGATATGTAATCATTTGCATTACAAATTTATTATCAGTGTTAAGAAACAAGGGGAAGTCAAGTGATAAAGGCCGATAGTTAGATTGAAAATGGTGGAAAAGTGCTAGATGAATATGTAGGAGTAGTTACCGTTTGGAACTTAAAAAGTTAGCCAATTACATACTGTGGTTAGATACAAAACGGTTACAATTAATATGGGATCCTCAATGCTATGGAATAGGTGTCTAAGTGATATCTCCACAAAAGGATGGAGTGATTAATTAAAGAAAATATTCTTCATGACCTAGACTTATCTCTTTTGATGTGTGTATTAATTGCATCAAGGGAGATACTCTTTGCTAGAGTTAGTGGACCAAAATGATGGATGTATTGTTGATTCACAATAATGTAGGTGAATTGATTACACCAAGCTCTATAGATAGATACTAATATTTCACCTTTATTAATGATTGTTCAAGTTTTGGTTAGGTAGAAATATTCATTGAAAAGTTGGAATCCTTAATTTTTTTTTTGGCATTTAAAGTTGAGATTGAACTGAAAATAATGAGAAAATCAAGTGTGTCAGTTTTGATAAAAGTGAAAGTGTTATGAAGATATAATAAACTAATGTAAATTTTGATTCTTTAGTAAGATATCTCCAAGATTGTTAATTTTTTTAGGCTAACAACTTTTTGCCTAGAAACAGGATTGCATAATAAGTAGGTTGAGTTACATGCTCATAGACATGATTAGATATATGTTAGTACATTCAATTTTACTAGACTTTGTATAGGGTGATACTTTAAAGACCTCGATGTATATTCTGAATGAAGTCCCTAGTAAGTTTGTATTTGAAACCCCATATGATTTATTGTACAGGAAAATCCTAGTCTTAGGCATTTCCATGCCTAGGGTTGCCAGGCTAAAGTGAAGCCATATGATCTATTTATTAAGTAACTTGATCCAAAGATTCACTTTGTTGGATCTTGCAATAGCTATAGAGCACCTTATTTTGTTTTTTTTTTTAGGATTGGTCAGACATGGAAGTCAGAGACCATGAAACATCTCTCTTAGATAGATACAATTTGTTATTCTACCAGCACCATTACTAGTTGAAAATAAACCAAATTGATTCAATAAATGATCCAATATAACATATGATAAAATCAATGGTGGAAATTGGAAGGCTTCATGCTTTGTTAGTTGTAGAAAAGAACCAAACCTTGTGAATAAAGTACCCTTGAGGAAACTCTAAATGGCTTGTAGATCATAAGTTACTAATGATTATATGGTATATCTACAGGAGCACAAATTTGACATCAATGATGGCCATGATCTCACCAATGTTTTCAAGAAGCCATTTCAAGTTCTAATTCTTTTGAATGGATAAAGGTTATGAATGTTGGATTGATGTGATGATCCATAATGATGTGTGAGATCATATAGAGTTACCTACTAGTTACAAATCTATTGCATGCAAAAGGGTCTTTAAAACCAAAGATACTCAGAGGGTGATTGAGAGGTATAATGCCATATTGATGACAATAGGCCATATTCAAAAAGAAGGCTTTGATTGTAGAATATTTTCTTATCTATTTTAATTAAAGTCCTGGTTTGAGTTTTATGACACTAGTAGCTCATTTTAACTTGGAGCTTCATTAGATGCATGATGGCCTTCTTAAATAGTGATTAGCTAGAAACTATTTGTGTAATGATTTCCAAGTGTATAAATTGAAATGATTCATAAATATAACTTGAATAAAATGTCTAGACAATGGTATCTCAAGGTTATTGATATTATTATTTCTCTTGGGCTCAAGGAGAATGATGTGGACTATGTCCATTTTAAGTTAGGCATGGGTATCTTTGTAATTCTAGTTTCATGTAGATGATATTCTTCTTAAGAACAATGTAATGAACCCTATGATTGAAATAAAGCATATATTATCTATCTATTTTAGATATGAAGGATCTTAATAACACCTCTTTCGTGTGGGCCATATGGATCCATCATGATAGATACCAGTGTCTTATTGGCTTGTCTCAAAGCTTAAATGTTGAAAAGATACTCAATAGGTTCAATATATTTTATGTGCTATCAAAGTAGCCTAGTGTCCTTAAAATAATGTAAAAATTAAAGTAGATTGTGTATGCTTCTATTGTTAGTACCATATTATATGCTCAAGTATGTACACATCTTGATATCACTATTAGTTTAGTGTACTTGGGAGATACTTGAGTATTCTTAGTCAAAAATATTAGACTATTGTGAAGAAAGTCATGGTGTACCTATAAGGTATAAAGAATCTTTGTGCTAACATATCACAGATTTGCTGATTGCTGTAGGCTACTTTGACTTTAATTTTGTGAATTATCTAGATGATATGATTTTGATATTTGGAAACATCTTTATGATGATAGGAGGAGCTATACCATGAAAACTATCAAGCAATCAATTACAACAACATCTACTATGGAGATAGAATGTGTCGCATGTTGTGAAGCCAATTGTAAGGATAATTGGTTAAGGAATATAATATATGGATTCAAAGTTGTAGCGAGCATATCTAGGACCTTAACCATATGTTGCAACAGTGCTGGCATAATAAGCTTCTCTCAAAATAATAGTGAAAATACTATCTATATAAGTATTTTGATATTAAGAATTAGTTTGTTAAAGTGAGAAGATACACAAGTATTATACATGTTGCCATGGATTGTATGCTTGCAGATCCACTAATCAAAAGTTTAGGTGTTAAATTGTTCATGAACAGGTAACTATAACGAGCTTGGTTAAGCCTTTCAATGTTTAAGGTTAGCAAGAGTTTCATGTTTCTAATCGAAACATTGTGATCTTAAGATTAGTGAAATGTTAATGATATTACCATATGTTTCATATATATATATACATATATGATGTTATTGATTGTGCAAATTTGTTCTATGGCATATTAAAGGAGACATTTAGATCCTATTTCATTATAATGTTGAGATTTATTTTCATTTTAAGCATCTTGGGTGGATGCATAGACCATTTCATAAGGATGTACATATGATCACATTTGCATGTGTAATGTCTTGTTTCTCACATATTCAATATTATGTTTTATGACATTAGCATCCCTATCGGATATAATGATCTACATTATTGGGTACTCATACTCAACCTATAGTTGTAATGGTGTCATTGTTATTGTTGTTGTTGAAATTCATTGTTTTGGCCACATATTATAATCAAAGTTCTCACTTATTAAATTATGTTGTCTAAGTGGGACATTGTTGGAATTTTCCTATGTAGACTACCATAGTTTAATTAAATCATATATTTTTGGTTGAATGAATATCACAACAACTAATTATTATAGGTCAACTAATTATGTGATCAAATTATTAGACCTGTAATGACACCTAGGCCATTGGTGAATTTCAGTAGTGTGAGTCTTGTCACTGAGCCAATGATAATGGGTCAGTTGGCCCAGTATGGTTATAGCATGGTAGGTCCTTACTTACATCCTAGTAAAGTTGTAGTTGCCCTATTGACACTTCAAATATAGTTTTCTTTCTCCTTTCTCTGTTAGGGTTATAAGGAATGGATCTACTAAAGAGTCCTTTACTATCATGGATTCTTATGTAATGTCAAGTATGATTTCATTACTACTAATTAAATTTATATATACAAATCTGGTGTATTAAAACATGATTTAATAGATATATTGATTTGTCTATTTCAATTTATCCTATTATTTCGACAAGAAAAAGGCCAGGGGGCTCAATGGAATTGTATTATGTGCTATGAAACAACTTTGTATGTGCTGAGAAGGTATTTGTGTTAAGCAAGATGAACATGATGAACTTGAATACCCTTGTAATATGAAAATATATAACAGCTGAATTGCACGATGGAATTTGCATGAAACAAATGAATTAACTGTCTGTGGCTCACAGGAAAATTTGAAATATGAGAAATGGAATGTGAGACATGAAAGATGGCATATGTATTGATGATAATAGCTATAGGTAGGCATGAGTATGTGACGTGAAAAGGTCCAATGGGGCATGAATGACATGCAATGCACATATATTTTTGCATATGATTTGTTTGCATCATTGAGCATGAAAAGCATGTCTTACAAACAAAGAAATAAGAAAGTGAGCACCACAGCTCATGATGCGGCCTCTGATCGGCCCAATAACATTTAGTGGAATGGATAAAGCAATTCTAGAGGGATAAGGTTGGTAAAGGGGGCAAGATTGATAGAGGGAAATGATCAAGGTAGAGTGGAGGAATGGGGACTTCTTGGTTGTTTACATATATAATGTTGTTACTCTGATTCATTGTATGCATTTAATAAAATGGAAGTGGACATGTATCACTTAATATTCTTTAGTCTTTTTGACTTTTTGATAATAGAAAAATAATATTAGTTACATTAAAGACAATAATATAGTTAAATTATACTTGCAAATCAATTAGATATGGATTGGTTTATATTCCTTAGACTTTTAGCCTCTTTTTATTAATAGAATAATTTATATTTTTATAAAATAAAATAAATTTTAGATGATTAAATAAGAGTTATTTTGAATTGTAAGTACACTTCATAAATTAATAAATTATTAATTTATCAATTAATTAATATCTCTTTAAATTAATAGAATTTGTATGGTCCCAAGGTTATTAATTTATAGAGGTTTTACTGCATTTGGCATTTAGCAATCCAAATCTATAATTTATTACTACTTAGCTAGTCCATTCTAAAATTCTAACATAAACTTAATATAAACTTCCTTGTGCTAGAGGCTAACACTATCTAAAATGTCAAAATTGAACTCTCCTTGATTTTCTCCCTAGGATCAAGTAGTCTTCCTCTAATTGTTTGCTATCCTATAAAGTGATTGCACATATTAATTTCTTTTTCCCCATGATTAAGTAGTCTTCCTTCCTAGAATTTATTTCTTTTGAAACTCCTCCATATTTTATAACTTTAAGGTGTATGAAAAATTAATTTGAAACATTTATTAATGAATGCTTAAATGCACATTAAAATTCAAAATTGATAGAACATTACTTGTGTACTGTGAGTAGAAGCCTCCCAACTCCTAACGATAATGGATTGCACTTTAAGTTTGGTAGATAAGTCTAAATGAATACAAATTCTCTCAGTTAAAGGAAATTGACATAACTAAATAAAAAAGTTGTCACATAAGTTATTCTATGTTAAAGCATGGAGTTTTATGTCAAAAACTTTTCATTTGTGTGGAGTAATTATATTTATATTCGTATAAAATTTAGTTAGTTTCTTTAAAAAAATGGAGAAGTTTTATTTTTGAAGATAATTGTTTTCAATTCAATATGTAGAGAACATTTCAATTATAGAAAAAATTGGGACTATTGGAAAGAAAAGTGGTACATGGGCATAACTAGAAATTAAAGCATATGCAATAGGTGGGAAAAATTGAGTTAAAGGCTCTCAAGTTTTTAAAAATTAAAAAAAAAGGCTACAAATTCAAATTGCCAAATTTCCTTTTGAATTAAAAATTTTTTATGAATTAAAACAAATTAAGCAAACAATAGTAAAACCCTAAAAAAGACTAGTACAAATTAAGCCACCACTTTGAAAAAGATTATTTTGCTAACTAATTCACAAATTCAAATTGCTAAATTTCCTTTCAATCAAAACAATAAGTAAGAAAAATACTATTTTCGCAAAGGCATTTAACAATAATAGAAAAAAAAATATTGTAAAACATAACTGATAGGATTATGAAAAATTATTAAAAAAATAACCTCCATTTACACATTACAATATGCAACCACAACATCTCATAAGCCATTTTACCTAATTTCTTAATAGCAAGTCCAACCACATTACACAATACCTAACTCAAGTTGAGTTTAAGGCCATCAAGTGAAAAAGTGGTATAAGAAAAAAGGCTTTTAGACTAATTGATTATTCCCTTGTAAAAATCTTTTCATTTATTTTTTCATTTTTGAATCTTCTTTATTTTCTCCTTAGGATCAAGTAGTCTTTCTCTAATTTTTTGCTATCCCATAAAATGATTGTAGATATTATTTTTTTCTCCCTAAAATCAAGTAGTCTTCCTCCCCAGAATTTATTTCTTTTGAATCAAGTAGTCAAAAACGTTTCTTATGTGCAGAGTAATTATATTTACATTCATATAAAATTTGTAGTTAATTTCATTAAAAAAATGGAGGATTTTTATTTAGAATTTATTTCTTTTGAAGATAATTGTTTAGGAGTATTGGAAAGAAAAGTGGTGTAAAGACATAGTTGAAAAGAAAAATAGATGCAATTGATGGGGAAAAATTAAGTCCGAGTATGACATGTGTAGAAAAAAAAAAGCAATGGATGGCAAAAATAAGAAATCTATTTTGATGGTGTGACCTTTTTTTATTTAAGTTGGCAACAAATTCATATATTGGCCATTCAACCTATGATAATAAATTTTAAAGGAGAAATGAATATCTTATTATCAAAACATGATTTTTTTTGTCTAGTTCCTTTTTTTTTTTCTCTTGATAGGTATCAAGTTGTGAGAAATTTTTCCCCCTTATTTTCTTATTTTTTCTCTTCTCTCAGTATATAAATTTGATCCAAAATTTATTTAATAGTGAGATATTGATGTTTCTTAACTTATTTGAATTAAAGTCTAATTAATATTTTATGAAATCATCCATTTTATTCTACATTTATATCCTAGGATTTATCTTTTCTCATGTTATTTGCTAAAAAATGCAAACTTCATGATTGTTGAACTTAGTTTTCATTGGTAGCATATGTTCAACTACATTATTTTTTTATGATAGTTCAACTACATATTTAGAATTGCATTATGTTGTGAATTATGTATATTTATATAATATTTTATAACATAAATATAAATTATTTATATAATACATAAATTACACATTAAATAGTTTAAATGACCTTACCAAAATGATTTATTAATAATTTATTATAATAATAAATTGTTTTCTACAAATTTTTATTTTTATTATTAATAATTTAAATTTTTATTAACCTATGCGACTAGTTGCCTCCAACAATAAAATATAAAGAAATATTATGAGGTAGTTAATGTAGGTATCTAAGTCACAAAAAATGTAATTTCTACATTGGCTTTAAAGTAAAACTAATCCATTTCTAACACAAATGTCACATATTAAAAGCATTTGATACATTTAATTAGAAGGAAAACTTGAATGCATTAATATTAATGAAGAAAAATGTGTCAAAATGATATAGTTATAGTTTTTTTTTTCTGGTGATTGAAAGGGGATATAATGCCCATGAAAAAATAAACAAATTTCACATGAATCCTATGAGGGCTAAAAACCCCATAAGCATCACTTAACAAAAGAGGACTAAGCCCTACAAGAAGGGTATCATACAAAAATAAACCAATCGGATGAGAAAGTGAATAAGATGCCATCCAATTAGTAGTGACATTGCCCTCTCTATACATATGACAATAATCCACCCTCTATTGTCTACTGAGCAACTCAAAGCAATGTGCAAGAAGAAATCTATTTTGAAGGCAAATAGGGGCTTTGTAGTTCAAAATTTCAAAGAGGCATCAAAAGCCAACCTCAAGTGAAATTTGTTTAAAGCCTTTCCACCAAGCAAGCTCTATACTATTAACAACACCCCATAATTTTGCTGAAAAAGAAGACCAAATGCCAAGATTGCAAGAAAAACCTTTGAGCCAATTACCTTGCTCATTTGTAATTAATCCTTCACACCTGGCCAAACTTAGGTTATTCTTTAATGCACCATTAATATTAAGTTGTACCCATCCATTAGAAGGAGGGTTCCAACCCACAAGAATGGCAAAGTAAGAAGTAAAATTTTGAACAAGCTTGGAAACTCTCACTACAAAAAAAAAAGCATTTTAGTGACTGAAAATAGCGATCAAATTTTTTTGATCACTAATGGAGACTGAAATGATACTACTTTGCGACTGATTGGCAAAAAAAAAATAAAAAATGAGCTACTTAGCAATTGAAATAGCGACCAAATTTTTCGATCGTAAAAAATTCAATCGCTATTTGGTCGCTATATAGTTGCTAACTCCCAAAATTTTTGTATTAACTAATGAAATTTTTTGTGACCGAATATTTCAGTTGCTATATTACTTCGGGACTCTTTAGCGATCAAATTTTTTGGTCACAATTTGTAATAAGTTGAGAAAAAGAAAGGAGGACTAAAATGAAAAGCTTCACTAGGGATTGAAATGAAAAGTTTTATTTTTGATGGGGTAAAAGTGTAAAAAGTTCATAGTTTTGGGGCAAAATTGAAAATTTCACCATTTTTCTTTTTATACAAAGTTGCCCCCCTCATATTTTTTTCAGATTGCCTCTCTCTCCTCACATGGTCTCCTCCCTCTCTCTCTTCTCACCTGATCTCCTCCTTCTCTCTCACGGACTTTGGCTGCTTCTCCGGTGTGTCCGGCCATTCTTTGGTGTGCCAACTGGTGTGAGCCACTAGCGTAGTGTCCTCCTCTGATGTTCAGCTTCTTCCTCTCCTCTGGTGTGCCAAAGCTCTTCCCTCTCTCTCCATGTCTTCAACTTCATTCATTGACTTCTCTGGTCGCCCTCTAGTCTTCCTGCCATCGTCATCTGTCCACCGTCATCCCCGGTGCCTCCCCATCGTCAACCCAAAGCTCTTCCCTCTCTCTCCTAGTCTTCTGCTTCTTCAGCCAGCCACTGAAATTTGGACTGCCGATGACACTCTAACCTGTGACGAGCTGACCACTGGCACATCGGGACTTGGTGAGCACTCCTATATCGTTAATTTTATTCCATAGTGATGTGTAATTAAATGTCAAGTTATTTACGTAAAAGCCCTAAGATGTAGTGTTGCTAGAAATTTAAAATCTTGTTGTTAATTGGCTACAAGCTAGCCACTAACACATCGGGACCTGGTGAGTATTCCTAAATCATTAATTTTATTATGTAGTGATTGTATAATCAAATGTCAAGTTATTTGCATAAAAACCATAAGATGTAGTGTTGCTAGAAATTAAAAGTCTTGCTGTTACTTGGCTGTAGAACCATCCTAGTAATTGTGTTAAGCAAATTGGAATTTTCTAGTAGATAGTTTGCAATGTCCGAGGTGAGTAAATAATTCTCCTCTCCTAACATGTTAACCCCATATATGAATTGAGCATGATTTTGTACTTTCATAGACTAATGTGTACTAGTCTCTTCATTCGCATTTCTCATGACGATATCTTGTAATATCCTTAGTCAGCAAAATAATCTGCATTTTCCAGGTTAAAATCTTCTAGAATTGTCTCTCTTTATGTTGTCACATTTTCTTGTTGTCTTTTTAAAGTCTATGTTATTTCCTTATTTAATTGATCTAATATTATATGTTTGACTTCATTTCTGATGGAAAGTCAGGTGATTCTGTC
>JANHAO010012994.1:0-16083 GCA_026873985.1 Saraca asoca | reverse complement strand
GGCATTCTTTAGAGCATGGCATTCTAAGGTGGTGTGTCCAGCCTCGTTGTGGTAAGCGCAAAATCTGCTCTAGTCCCTGGACTTGGCGGGTATTTTCATTGGCCTGGGCCTTCCAAAATCCTCATTATGCCTTTCTGCGGCGAAGATTTTGTCCTGCATGTCTGATAGGATGCTGTAGCTTTCGAAGCGGCCTCCGGGTTGTTGAGGTTTTGCTTTCTTTGCAAGATGAGGAGTGAGGTTGTCATGACTCTCACTACTTCTCTTTTTGCTCGCGGTGGGACCACTATAGCCAGCTTTATGCTTAGGTTCCTCTATTTCGAAGGTTTCTTCCCATCTTATCTGCTTAGTCACCCGATCATAAAATTCAGCAAGATCTTAAGCGGGGGACTTGTAGAGGCTCCTATACAACTTGCGGTCCGTAGGGAGTCCCGCTGAGATAGCTATTAGGATACTTTCCTCTGAGGGATTCTCCACAGAGTTAGCCTCATGCCTGAACCAGGCCATGTAGTCCTTGAGCGGCTCATCCTTGCACCGGAAAACCATAGCAAGGTGGCAAGAAGGTGCGAGTTGCTTCTTTAGTGCCCAGTACTGGTCGATGAATCTCCGTTGGCACTCTTCCCAGCTGCCGATACTGCATGTAGGAAGGTGTCAAAACCAAGCACGAGGGATTGTCCCTAGCGTAGTGGGAAAGATGTGACACTTTACTAGGGGGTCAATAGTCTGGAGGTCCATTTGAGTATTGAACGCATCCAGGTGGTCTCTAGGATCACTATTCCTGTCATACAGCAGGATAACGAGCACTTTGAGCTTCTGCGGGAGAGGTTGCTTCTCTATCTCCATGGAAAATGGTGAGGTTTCCTCATAGCGAGGTTGATTGCTTTGAGGCTGTGGGTGCTCCTCTAGCTATTTTAGCCTCTGGAGGACTTCTTCCATTGCTGGATGCTAATCTTCATGTTAAGGGATCGAACTTTCTGTTCACTGTGAGCCCCTCGGTCGCTGGCTATCGCGGACCTCTCTCTGAGCTCCCTCACGAAGCTGTTGGAGTTGTGCCATGACCTTGTCTTGCCTTCGGGCATTTTGTGCTTGTGTCTGAGCAAGCACCTTGACAGTCATAGCCAATTCTCTGGCCGTGTTTTCGAGTGCCGATCAGGACTGGTTGGGCATTTGAGCCTTTTGAGTTTCAGGCGTAGTGGTATACTACTGAGAAATTGGAGCTGTGGAATTCCAAGTTGTTCTCCCTCTGGCCATGATTAGGCTGCAGTGGAAACTTCAGAAAGTAGATGGATCCCCACAGACAGAACCAAAAATGTTGACGATAAAATTTGATGGGTATGAGGGACTCGAACTTCAGCCAACGGGGAGGAGTTCTAGGATCCAATACTACCTTTGAAGTGCAGAAGGGAGAGGACCGAGAGGAAGAAGAAGGAGAGGGGAGCAACACATTTAACGTGGTTCAGCTAAATCCGGGCGGCACCGGACCCTACGTCCACGGTGGAGATTTTTATTAATGTAAAGTGATTTGCAGAGTTTCTGCTTATAAGATTGTCCTCCTTCTCTTTCTAACAATATAATCCTATTTATAGAGGAAGGATGGGGTTACATGCATTAATTACCAGCTACAGTGGTATTACATCAAACTACAAATGAGACAAGATAGTAAAAGGTCTATAATCTGGCTACCACAGAGAGTAGGCTACTGAATGGTATCCCTAGATTGGTAGTAGACTTGTGTCTATTGCTCAGCATCCCGGGCTGGGGATTTATGGCTTCGAGGTGTCGCAGGTTCTGCTGTAGCGAGCTGGGTATCGCTATAGTGAGAAGGCGAGCTTGAGCGAAATGATTGATCACTTGACGACCTGGTCTTGCGATTTCTTCACTGGTCTGTCCCTCGTGAGGGAGGTTGTTTCGTGGGATGTATCTGAACCCCCTCACAGCGTCGTTCTAATGCGACTAGCGAGGCAGGGCTTGGCGCTCAAAATTACTTTGCTGTTGTCGCTCTCTGGAGCATGAGACTTGGTCTTCGTTGTACTCGTGGGCTCTTCCTTGCGAGGCTAATTTCTGTATACAACAAAAGTCATGAGACAGCAATTGTAGTTTGACAAAAAAAAGAAGAAGCAAAACTTACAAAGGAAGTGAACTAACGATATACATTCCCACGGCAAAAAGAATTAGAATATAAAAAAATATTAAATTATTTAAATTAAATTTTTTCACTATGTATAATTAAATAAATTTAATGTCAAATTTATTATAGAAAAAATAAATTTGGAGACTAACAATTTTTTTAATGTGAAAATTCCACAATGTGAGAGTAAAAATCACGTGATCTAATTTAGTAAAATCTTTCACTAATAAAATAATTAATTGGTATAATAATGTTTTCTTATAAATTATAGAAAGCAACTAGAATAAGATTTTTCACTAAAATAGATGAAATCTTAACACAAAAATTCTAATTAGTTATTGTGTAAAAATTAATCAGTAAAGAAAAAATTCAAAATAACATATATATATATATTATTATCCAAAATATTATGAACAATATATTTAAATTTTATATAAATATGAGCAAAATTAGTGATTAATTTTTTGATAGGATGAGCTAAAAAGTCTTTGCAATCTGCCTCTACACCGTCACTATTCTTCGTAAGCCACTCCAAAGCTCACTATTATTGTTGTATATAAAGCCTAGAAGGCTTTTCTTCTAAACGCATTAGGATTAGACTTCCTTATGCAACAAGGATTATCAAATCTTTATTTTATTAAGCCTTTTGAACATTTTCTCAACCCAATGTGATGCGCTTTTGAAATTATTTTACAATATTATATTCAATTTAATAGTTTGGATGAAAAAAAAGGTGAGTATCCATATTGGAAATATCTTAGACTTTTCTAACCATTGATGTAGAGTTTATAAAATTTATGAATATTATTTAGTTTATTGAAATTTTTTACTAAACTTTGATTAATTTGTATCTTGGCGATCTAAGATTTTCATAAAATAAGCTATATGAGAGATTAAGTACATATGAGATTCCAAATTCAAAAACTCTTTGAAAATCTTGTAACAAAATGAGACTTGAAAAGAGCCTTTGAATTAGAAAGGAGAAAATTTAAATTGAGTTCTTTTATCTCTTATTATTTTTAATATTAAATATTCATTACTTTTAGTATTATATATTCTTCTTTTTCTATCCCATTTTGTTAATCTTTATGAAAAAATATATTATATTATTTACATGTTTCAAATATACTCCTAAAATAGTAATACGAAAGAAATATAAATTTTAAAATATTATGAATTACATTTGTGTCTTATTAGCCTTGAAGTATCAATAAGAGGGGGTCTAAAATATTTTATTATTTTATATTTGTAACTACATAAGATATTGATTATAACTAAGCTATTCCTAAAAACTTATATTCCATTCCCTAAAGTGAATGTGAAAGTATACAAAGAATTTTAATACTTAATTTCATAAAATAAATGGGTTATTTAAACAAAATTTTGATTTCACATAACCTAAAATTAATATGATAGTTAATAAAGATTTTGATATTCCATTATCAAAAGTAAATATGTAGTATCTTTCTATATACTAATCCCTACAGTGAATGTAATGAGAGATAAAGAGTTTTACTCAAAATAAGGTCCAAATAAATATTTCAATTAAAATTGTTATAATAATACATTCTACAACCTGAAATGAGAGACTGATGAAGAGAAATTATGAGAATTGCTCATATATCTATCATCCATTGAGAAATCTTGTTGAAAAATATGTTCTCTCATATTGTGTGCAGTATTTCTTATATTTTAATTTAGTCAATATGCACTATGAGATATAAATAAAATTGAGACAAAAATTAGAGTAGACCGGAAGGTTACTTGTTGATGGTCGATTTTAGTAATCAGTCAATTGAGGATTCTGGGAACCAAACTGCTACTAAAAATGTGGAAAATGTAATAGAGTAGAGAAATATTCAAAGGAAGGGAAGAGAGAATAAGGAGAGTTTTTATCATGGTTCGACTAAAGTCCAGATGACCCCTATGTCCATAGTGATTATATTAGCTTTGAGCGATTGTTTCTGCTATATATAGCAAAAGTACATATATCAATGGTTATTTCTACAGAGTTTTTGAGTGTGTTTCTTCTTTTTTTTTTATGTTATGGCTCTCCCTCCCTATTTATAGAGGCCGGGAGGGTTACAAGTCGTAATTTATCATTGTAAAACTATAATTACATCTGTGTTAAGCATTAAATGCTAGATGTCAAGTAATAAATGCAGGGCAAATCATTGTCGGACTTTGGAGGCTGAATTGCGAGTTGGTAGAGTACTCAGACTACATCTGTCAGATGTAAGCTATCTCCAATGATGCAGAGGGGAGTTCACTATTGCTTGGGCCAATTGAGGGTTGTGAGTTCATGCTGCACGATCTGCAACTTGGCTTCAGCAACCTTGCTCTGAGTTAGGTCGTGCCTCTTTGCTTCGATCTTGATTCTTTGGGCCTTTGCTAATTCATTTTGTCCAATCCAAAAATGCCCATAACATCAGCCCCTAACTCTCAGTTCGCTTTGCCAACTGGGAGTTATTTTTGCATTTTCAAAGCAAGTGGCCCCTGTGCATGATTCATAAGATTGTCGGATCCCCTTATTATGGCATGTTGTTCAGTCAGAGTCCTAGCACATGGCCTACTATGTGGTCATATCAAGCTTTAGCTTTTTACTTCATGCTTAGCCATATTTTAATTACATTTGCCTCACAGCTATTGGTGTGGCAATCTCACTTTGTACTGAATCGCTTGATTAAAAATAGCTAGGCATCTTCTGGATTTTTTGAAGAAGACTAGACTGGTCTATATAAGGTAGGACATACTTCTTTTCTTTCGTAAGGGAATTCAATGGGTGCTTCAGACAAGCCCCCATGCTTTTGAGAGCTCTCAGCAACAACTTGGGAGGTGTTTGCAATCTGCGATGAGTGTTTCTCCCTAAGGATCTTAGGAAGTTTTTTTATGGGAAGCTTCCGAGGGTGATTCCTCTTTAAGGATCTTGGGAAGTTTTGTTACCTTCCTCCACCACCTCTTCAAGGTTAAGCCAGATGAGGCAACTCCTCACCTCTACTCTTTGGTTTCCCCTAAATGGTGAGGGAATCCGGTCGGCTTCTCTCATGCACCGGGAGCTATTGGACCAAGAGGGAAGTTATTAGCTTTAGAGGAAGATAAGAGAGTGAAGTAGGAGCAGCTCGGCCTGTCTATAGGTCATGACTTCCAAAAGGCCAATTCCTCTTTCTTATTGCAATTGTACATTTGTCCCGATCTTCATACTCCAAATTTACTCGTTCGAATTTACCTCGTTGAAAGAGGCTTTGTAATGAGAATCATATTTTCTTGATATTTTAAGTGTATAACTGACCACTGAACATAGTAGAAGAAGAGTATTCAAATCTTTTCATAAGTAGCTTTTTCATTTTGTGCTTAACCAAGTGTGAAGCCTAGTGTTCAATCAATGAAATCAATTTGCTTTGTAGGCAAATTTGAGTACTAACATGATTTTGCCTGATAGAGAGTTGTGAGTTAATAGCATCACGAATCCGATGGCACTTAAGTCATGCTTTAACTAAAACAACTTCATGAGCAATTAAATGCACGTGAGACATGGTGGAGTGAGGAGTTCTATGAATGATTAGATGCCCTCGAGTCATCAGGAGATGTGAGGGCAGCTTAGTGCATCATTAAAGTGAGCTTTTAATAAGCGATTATGTATGCTACTGGAGTTTGATGAGAGGGTGGTTAGGGGCACTTGATTTGAAGATGAGATAAGCTCTAGAGGCTTTATGCGTAGCACTAGGTGTGCCTGAGTTATTGAGATGAGCTCTGGAGGCTTAGTGCATAGCACCAGGTGTGCCCGAGCAATTGAGATGAGCTTTGGAGGCTTAGTGCAAAGTACTGGTTGTGCCTAAGCTATTGAGAGGAGCTCTGGAGGCTTAGTGCATAGCACCAAGTGTGCCCAAGCTAGATTGAGATGAGCTCTGGAGGCCTAGTGCATAGCACTAGGTGCGTCCGAGCTATTGAGAGGAGCTCTGAAGGCTTAGTGCATAGCTCCAAGTGTGCCTAAGCTATTGAGATGAGCTTTGGAGGCTTAGTGCATAACACCAGGTGTGCCCAAGCACAATTGAGATGAGCTTTGGAGGCTTAGGGCATAGCACCAGGTGTGCCTGAGCTATTGAGATAAGCTCTAAAGGCTTAGTGCATAGCACCAGGTGTGCCTGAGCTAGATAGAGATAAGCTCTGGAGGCTTAGTGTGTAGCACCAGGTATGCCCAAGCTATTGATATGAGCTCTAGAGGCTTAGTACATAACACCAAGTGTGCCCGAGCCATTGAGATGAGCTCTGAAGGCTTAGTGCATAACACCAAGTGTGCCTGAGCTATTAAGATGAGCTTTGAAGGCTTAGTGCATAGCACCAGGTGTGCCTGAGCTCCTGAGATGAGCTCTGAAGGCTTAGTGCATAACACCAAGTGTGCCCGAGCTATTGAGATAAGCTTTGGAGGCTTAGTGCAAAGCACTAGGTGTGCCTGAGCTATTGAGATGAGTTCTGAAGGCTTAGTGCATAGCACCAGGTGTGCCCAAGGTAGATTGAGATGAGCTCTAGAGGCTTGTGCATAGCACCAGGTGTGCCCGAGGTATTGACATGAGCTCTAGAGGCTTAGTGCATAGCACTAGGTGTGCTCGAGCTATTGAGATGAGCTCTGAAGGCTTAGTGCATAGCACCAGGTGTGCCTAAGCTATTAAGAAGTGCTCTGAAGGCTTAGTGCATAGCACTAGGTATGCCCAAGCTATTGAGATGAGCTCTGGAGACTTAGTGCATAATACCAGGTGTGCTCGAGCTTGGAAAAGCTCTGGAGGCTTAATGTATTGCACCAGGTGTGCCTGAGCTATTGAGAGGAGCTTTGGAGGCTTAGTGTATAGCATCAGGTGTGCCCAAGCTATTGAGATGAGCTCTGGAGGCTTAGTGTATAGCATCAGGCCCAAGCTATTAAGATGAGCTTTGGGGGCTTAGTGCATAACACCGGGTGTGCTCGAGCTATTAAGATGAGCTCTGGAGGCTTAGTGCATAGCACTAGGTGTTCCCAAGCTATTGAGAGGAGCTTTGGAGGTTTAGTGTATAGCACCAAGTGTGCCCAAGCTATTGAGATGATCTCTGGAGGCTTAGTACATCGCACCAGGTGTGCCCGAGCTTGATTGAGATGAGCTCTGAAGGCTTAGTGCATAGCACCAAGTGTGCCCAAGCCATTGAGATGAGCTTTGGAGGATTAGTGCATAGCACCAGATGTGCCCGAGCTAGATTGAGATAAGCTCTGAAGGCTTAGTGTGTAGCATTAGGTGTGCCCAAGCTATTGAGATGGGCTCTAGAGGCTTAGTGCATAGCACCAGGTGTGCCCAAGCTATTGAGATAAGCTTTGAAGGCATAGTGCATAGCACCAGTTGTGCCTGAGCTATTAAGAGGAACTCTAGAGGCTTAATGCATAGCACCAGGTGTGCCCAAGCTAGATTGAGATGAGCTTTAAAGGCTGAGTGCGTAGCATCAGATGTGCCTGAGCTAGATTAAGATGAGCCTTGGAGGCTTAGTGCAAAGCACCAGTTGTGCCCGAGCTATTAAGATGTGCTATAGAGGCTTACTGCATAGCACTAGGTGTGCCCGAGCTATTGAGATGAGCTTTGAAGGCTGCATAGCACTAGGTGTACCTAAGAGGCTTAGTGCATAGCACCAAGTGTGCCTGAGCTATTGAGATGAGCTCTAGAGGCTTAGTGCATAGCCCCAAGTCTGCCCGAGCTATTAACATGAGCTCTGGAGGCTTAGTGCATAGCACCAGGTATGCCCGAGCTATTGAGATGAGCTCTGGAGGCTTAATGCACTGCACCAGGTATACCCTAACTATTGAGATGAGCTATAAAGGATTAGTGTGTAGCACCAGGTGTGCCTGAGCTATTGAGATGAGGTCTGGAGGTTTAGTACATTGCACTAGGTGTGCCCAAGCTTGGATGAGCTCTGGAGGCTTAGTGTATTGCACCAGGTGTGCCTAAGCTTGGAAGAGCTCTAGAGGCTTAGTGCATAGCAATAGATGTGCCCGAGCTTAGAAGAGTTGTGGAGGCTTAGTGCATAGCACCAGGTGTGCTTGAGCTAGATTGAGATGAGCTCTAAAGGCTTAGTGCGTAGCACCCGGTGTGCCCCAGCTAGTGAGATGAGCTTTAGAGGCTTAGTGCATAGCACTAGGTGTGCCTGAGTTAGATTGAGATAAGCTCTGGAGTCTTAGTGAGTAGCACCAGGTTTGCCCGAGCTATTGAGATAAGCTCTGGAGGCTTAGTGCATAGCACCAGGTGGCTTAGTGCATAGCACCAGGTGTGCCAGAGCTAGATTGAGATAAGCTCTAGAGGCTTAGTGCATAGCACCAGGTGTGCCTGAGCTACTGAGATAAGCTTTGGAGGCTTAGTGCATAGCACTAGGTGTGCCCGAGCTTAATTGAGATGAGCTCTAGAGGCTTAGTGCATAGGATCAGGTTTACTTGAGCTGTCAAAATAAGCTACACGGTGGGCGATAAGGTGCACATGCACCAGCTTATGATTGCTTGGGAGCTACGATTCATGAGCTGGTCAGAAGGTAGCTATGATTTGCAGATTGTAAAAGAGCTAGGGTCATAGTTCATTTTTTGCCATTTATTATCTGGCGGGGATTTTGATACATTTGTTTCACGTATGTCTCTTCGATTCTCATAGACAGTGTAATGATTGCCCTATTCAGTGGACACATCTCGGCTTAAGTGCTAAATAGCACTGGCCCGTTGGATCATGGGTCATTCAAAAAGTTTCTGAATCCAATAGTTAGTTCATTTGCAATAAAAATCAGGAAGGTTCTTCCCCCTTTTTATCCATCATTTGAAATCTATCAAGGTCATACTTTTTCTCTATCTTTTCACAGACTTAGAGATTGCTCGGTGTTCTTTTCTAGCCTTGACCTCATCCCAATCTTCTGGATTTGTCAAGCTGAGTTTCGATTATTAGTCACCACTTCTGTCTATTCTCCAGACTATTTCTTAGTCTGACAAGGTGAGTTTCTATCCTTGGCCTGATATCTCTGTGTTTTTGGTTTCGGGGCTCCCATAGGTGTGTTTGTCATTAACAAAAAATTGGGATGTGGACAGTATTTTACTTGCTTGTCAATAAACATTATAGCCTTTGGTGGTGGTAGAGTCTTTAACTAGATTTTTGGGTACTGTTGGCTCAATGGCTGGAATCCCTTGTTCATGCTTTTTGGGTCTAGGTGGTTCATGGCAATAGCTACTTTCCTCTTAGGTTAAACCATTTTTGGATTAGTGGCCAGTCTTTGTTTTGTGGCCTGATCATTTTCCTTTACTTTTTTCCTCGCATAGATGCCTTAACCCTATAGACGCCACTGCCACCTAGTAGGCAATGATGACACCGAGTCTAAGGAGAGCAAGGAGATGCTTTGTGTTGTTAGGGGTATGACTTCCTAGAGCGGCGTGGTCACTAGAGGGTTTGTAGCTTACACCGGGCCAGAGGGATTCAGAGTCAATTCTCCTTTCAAACGCTATCCTTCTAGCATTAAACCCAAGGAAATAGGAGAGATTGGAGAGGCATACTTTTTCCCAAAGGGCTACTGTGTGATGGTACCATCTCCCAATGACCATGCTACCTATCCTCTAGAGGGGTTTATGGCTATCAGTGTTCACCACCTTAATGCGGGTTTTAGGTTTTTGATCCCCTCATATACGATTGACTTCCTGAATGAGCTGAGACTTGCCCTGGCCCAATTAACCCCTAATGTGTACTTTACTTTGACTTCTCTTGTACTGATCCCCTCCAGAACTATCTCCGTCCTCCCAGTGCGAGAGTTCTTTGTTTCCTTTATAACATCAAGACTGCTGGACAGTGAGAAGGTTTTTACTACTTTTCACCTCATCCCACCAAGTATAAGAAGGTATTGCCTTGTGCAGAGGCCAGAGGGAAATCTAATGTGGGTGCTTATAAGACCCATTGGTTCTATGTTTCCTACTCATCCCTACATCATCTTTGGAATTTTTCATTTGTTTGGAATCCAGGTGAGCGAGCTAAGAGGATATAGATCTTTATTATTTTTTATTTTGGTTTGAGTATGATCTTTTGCTATATTTTTTTGTTGATGGAGCTCGAAAGGAAAGGCCAAAGTTGAGTGTGGAGGAGATCGAGGTGTTAGATAAATTCTTTATCTATGACAATATTTGAAATGACTCAAAGTTTGATGAGGAACTTTTGTGAGCTCACGGGCTTTCCCTTCCTCTGGGATCTGACCTCATCGACAACTTGTGAGATATAGGAGTCCATGGTTTGAGGGAAGTTGCCCCTACAACCTTCAATGAGCAGGTCAATATGGGAAAAGTTGATTTGGTCAAACCCCCTCTAAGGTCGAGATAGGCTGTTACTCCTACTTCTGCTCACACTGATTGTCCTTTCTCCTCCATAATTGCCCCAACTCCTGCTCAAGGTGGCCAGCCTCCTTCCTTTACAATTGCTTTGATTCCTGCTCAGGCCGATCAGCCTTCTCCCTCTGTAGCTATCCCAGCTTTAGCTCAAGCCGACAACCCTTTCACCTTGGTGATAGTAGAAGAGACTCTACTTGCCCCAACCCCTGTTTCACAATTCGGGCCAGCTGAGGTTGAGAGAGTGACAATGTGGTCCCTGAGCCATAGAGAGTAGACTCCAATCAAATGTTCTTCCAAAAAACCAAGGGTTGATAAGGGGAAGGAGATCGTTGCAGGCCTAGTGGCAGAGACCAAGAGCACTCTAAGGGATCCGACCGGAGGATTGGGACCCAAGACCTTGGCTTTCTACAATGTCATTAATAATAATGTGAGCTAAATCCTAGGGGCTAACATAAAATCCTTAGAGGATGATAGGGTTCGGGGTAGCTTCCTGTTGGAGATTTTGGCCAGCCACTGTTTGATGGTCAGTGTCATTCCTTCTTATTTTTCTTGATCTTTTGCTTATGTTCTAATTCCTTACTGCTCCTTTTCAAGGGGCATTAGAAGCTATTAGGCAGAGGAATAAGTGCCTGAGCTAGGAGGAGGAAAGAGGTCGACTCAAAACTAGCTTGACAATGGCAACCAACGAAACGACAGAGTTAAGGAAGAAATTAAAGAATGCCAAAGCTCAGCTACAAGGAACCCATACTACAATAAGGAGGGTTGAGGAATCTTTCACTCATGAGATAGCCGACTTCACTTCGAGGCTGTGTAAGGCTCATGATGAGCTCTAACAAAGAAGAAAAGACATAGCCAATCTGACATGGGGGGTTGAGAGTTTCCAAAAGTAACTTGAAGCTGCTCAAGGGAGGACAACTCATGCTTTGGAGAGAGTGCAACAAGCTAAGGAGATAGCCAAATGAGCTGAAAAGGCTGCCAAACAGGCTGAGGAGAGGGCCATGCATGCTGAAGCAGAGACTGCCAAAGCAAAGGAGGAAGCTTCTATCATAGTCAATCAAGCCTGCAAAGCTACGATTTCTTATACTATTGACAGCTTCATGTATACCTTGTGGCTGAAGCATCCAGATCTTGACTTCTCCTTTTTTGGTGGGGTGATTGAGGCCATTATTCAAGGCTTCATTGAGAGTGCAGAGGTGATCTCTCCTTTGGGTGTTAAGGCTATTGGTAATCCTCCCAGTGAAGGCACAGAGCAGGTCGAAGTCAATTCGCCAACACCAGAGGCAGCTGAAGAGAGGCCTGAAGGACAAAAAATGGAGAATCCACCTATAGCTACTTCAAGTCCCCTAACTATCCAGGATCCTTCTAGCTCTCAGGCTCCATCTCACGTAGCATCTTGATAGCTTTATTTTCCATTCTCTTGACTTGATTTGCACTTTTTTAGTTTGTAATTAAGACATCTTTATCTTTGGATTTAATCTATTAAGCCTTTTATCATTCAGTTAGTTAATTCTACTAATGCATCATATGAATCTGGATAAGTCATATCAGTCTGTAGGATGTGAGGCCCAAGTGTCTTCATACTTTCATGAAATAGCCAACCAGGCTATCTTCGCAGAGCGTAGCCTTTTCTTTATTGAGCTTAAGTAAAATTGAATGTCGTTAGAGAAATATCAAAGAGTATACTGAACAGAAAAGAGATTTCTTTGATCCTTATTTAATTCGTGTTAACGGTGAAGTTTAGTTCGTATGGAGAGTCCAAATCTTAGTCAACGGGCGATGGCTCTGTGAACCTTAAACTATAGCCTTGTTATTCGAGTGTGAAATAGATACTGAAAGCAAAAAGAGAAGAAGAAGAAGAACATGGAGTAAACAGCAGAGGTTTTTTAACGTGGTTTAGCTAAAATCCTTTGTTTGGATTCCTACATCTATGGTGACATGTTATTTCTAAGGAAAGTATTTTATAGAGCTTACTCTCCAGTTTAGTAGGGCTTCTACTAGTATTTTTCACTCTCTCTTTACAATGGTTCAAGCCCCCCATTTATAAAGGCATGGAGGGGTACAAATGTAATTTAATAAACAATAAATATGTTACATCAGGTAATAAATGTATTAACTATTTGGCCTCCTGCAAGTTGGCTTCTGCAGGCTATAGACTTGTCCTTTGCTAATTACTTTTTGTGGGTGGGCCCTGCAAGTTAATATTGGCTATGGAAGAGTTGGAGCTTTCCTCTGAAACTAAGAGCTAGAGTTAAGAGCTCGCTGCTGCGAGCTGGGAGCTAGCTGCTATTAGCTGCGAGCTAGCTACTGAGTTCTGGGAGCTGGGAGCTAGATGCTATGATGAGCTAAAAGCTAGCTATTACGAGCTGGGAGTTGGGAGCTAGTTGTTGTGATAAGCTATTTGATCTAAGCTTTCCAGTTGGAGTTGTTTGCTGGGCTTTTGCCAGCTTATTTCTCATAATACTAGAAAATGCATATAACATTAGGCCCCCAGCTCCTACTGTGCTTTGCGGACTGGGAGCTTAAACTTGCTGGCAAAAGTTGCCACTCGTATTCTCCAGCATTGTTTTAAACTTGTGTACTTCTGAATTTCTCCTCTAAAATTTTTTATAAATTTACCTCATTGAATGAGGTCTTTTAATGAATGAATTTTTTCATGATTCTCATGCATTTTATTGGATGTTTCGTGTATGTTAAAAAATAATATGTTAGTTGAAATATATTCCTATGATTGCAACTCAGCCGATAACGAGAATAAGTGCCAAAGTGCCTTGGCCAAAATAAGTTCGAGTACTCAATGGGCGATTAGGTGTACACGCACTGGCATGAGATTGTGGGGGCAATTAGGTGCACTTAGACTGGAATGAGCTCACTGAGAGTAACTAGCTATGCTTGAGGTGAAGATGAGATGATCTTATAAGGCTTAGTGCTCCTCGCCAAGTGTGCTCGAGCTATTGAGATGAGCTTTGGAGGCTTAGTGCATAGCATTAGGTGTGTCTAAGCTATTGAGATGAGCTCTGGAGGTTTAGTGCATAGCATTAGGTGTGCTCGAGTTATTGAGATGAGCTCTGGAGGCTTAGTACATTGCACTAGGTGTGCCTGAGCTTGGAAGAGCTCTGGAGGCTTAGTGTATTGCACCAGGTGTGCCCGAGCTTGGAAGAGCTCTAGTGGCTTAGTGCATAGCACCATGTGTGCCCGAGCTAGATTGAAATGAGCTCTGGAGGCATAGTGCTTAGCACTAGGTGTGCCCTAGATATTGAGATGAGCTCTGAGCTCTGGAGGCTTAATGCATAGCACTAGGTGTGCCTAAGCTAAATTAAGATGAGCTTTGGAGGCTTAGTGCATTATACTAGGTGTGCCCGAGCTTGGAAGAGCTCTGGAGGCTTAGTGCATAGCACTAGGTGTGCCCGAACTTGGAAGAGCTCTACAGGCTTAGTGCATTCGACCAGGTGTGCCCAAGCTAGGATGAGCTCTGGAGGCTTAGTGCATTGCACCAGATGTGCCCGAGATTGGAAGAGCTCTGGAGGCTTAGTGCATTGCACCAAGTGTGCCCGAGCTATAAAAGAGGAACATATCACATGAGAATTATGAGTTTTTAGTTTGTATGAAAGTTACAAGTAATAGATTGCATGTAAGCTGCGAGTAATAGATTGCATGTGAGCTGTGCCTTTGGCCAACAATTTTATTGCTTTGGTAGCAATGAACTTCAACCCCTTGACTAGCATGAAATGAGTGCTTAGTGAGTTGCACCGATGTTCCTATAGTCATCTAATTATGACAATGCATATTTTTAAGATAGTGTATATTTGATAGGTATTCTTGTTAAGTTGCGTCGTGAGCTTGTTAGGCTGAATATTCCTTCCAGATTAGTTAGGCGAGGCTTGCTTCTGGTATAGTATTCTAATGAGAGGGTCAAAATCTAATAATAATAAAGCATTTTATGTAAAGTCAAAAGATCATTTCTAGCTCATTCAAATAGATGAGAAATGATAACTTAGCTCGTTCAAATATGAGGCATAATGTTGTGGCTGAAGTCATTATGACAAAATCTCCGCATTGTTTCTTTCAAGTCAAAAGCCCAGCACTGAGAACTTAAGGCAAGCTAAGAAGTAATAATGGAAGCATAATTTCGATACAAGCTCTAGTTTGTTTTGATATTGAGCTCATGAAGACTGAAGGCACGAGCTTGGGGTCGCTTGGGATTTAGCGACAGAGATCCTTTCTGATCATCTCAGGCCTCAGTCTCTCTAGAAGTCTTATAACCATTCCTTCCACTTTTTATTCCACATATTTGCCAAGTTTTTCCAAAGGGTTTTGACCCTTTCCAATGGTGCGATAACTATCTTGAAAAGTGCTTCAGCAATTATGCTTGTAATTAGCCCCCTAAGATATATAAGTGTCTTATCATGAAAAGATTTCTTTTTACAAAACGGTGAACTATTGACTAATCAGCCACGCTTGGTAGTAAAGAGGAGCTTTGTGAGGCATCCACTCTAGATAACTCCATATATGGAAAATAGATGTGGGTTACAGCCTCAAAAAAGCTTTATTCAGTCATTCTACAACTTAGAAAAATCTTTATTCCATCTGGGTCTTGAAATGCATAATAACAAATGATTTGTTCAAAAGACAATTCCAATGGCCGGAGGACACTAAGACACGAACTGGGCATGTCCATGATCTGGTTCTTTTCAGAAGTGGAGTGGATACTATTAGTTTTGTTCTACTCCAAGAGGCCAAAATTTCAAAAAAATTTCAAGGGGAGAACATGCTCTTGGCCGGACAACCCTCCCAAGATCCGTTGGATTGAGGTTCCAATGTATCACATACATCAAATTAAAAGCAAGAGTAAGCTAAACTTCCTTTAATCTATCTCAAAACACAGCGGAATGTGTTGAATCTTCTAGTCACCAAGCAGTCCACATGTCCTGCCTCTATTAGAGATCCACGCTAGAGAACTCCTCCAATGGCCTTTACAGCTCCTCATCTTGAGCTAGCAAGTTTTTGGAGCTGGATTGGACCAAGATAAGCCGAGAACCTGCCGAAACACTTCTGGCTTTCTCTTCTTCCCCTTCTTTCGATCAACACCGAAAAACTATGGAAAACTCTTCTTCTCTTGGCTGAACTCTTCAGCCAAGTCCAAGGGAAAGGAGCTCAAGCCATCGAAAACATTTTCTAGTCTCTTCTCCCGGTTCGATATGGCTGTCACACGACCTTCGTCTCTTGGCCTCACGACCTTCTTCTCTTTCTCAGCCGAACATTTTGGCCTCAAAATGCAAGGAAGAAGGAGAGATGGACGATGTCATTTTGGCCAGCCCTCTTTGGGCCAAAACAGCGTCGTTTCGGGCTGAAGAAAAAATAATTTTTCCTTATTTGCAAAATAGCCCCTCAAGTTTCCATAAACTTGAATTCAGCCCCAGCATTTTCCACCAAATTACACTTTGATCCCTGAACATCAAATATGTCCAAACTTTGTCCATATCGTTCCCCATTATGCATGTGACCTAGTAAGCCCCCGAAATGTTAGCAAAAGTCTAAAATGCCCTTCAAATCATTTGAAGGCATATAAAATTAATCCAATTAATTTTATGATCAATTTCTCCAAATT
>JANHAO010012993.1:0-16103 GCA_026873985.1 Saraca asoca | reverse complement strand
AACTGGTTAGCATAGAACTTAAAGGGCCTAAGTTTAATTTAATCCACGAAAGTAGGTATTAGATTAAATTAGGTATGATTGTTAGGCCTTGAAAGAGGCTAGTAATTAATGAAGGTCAAATTAGCCCCAATTACCTGAATAATTAAAATAAGGAAATTCTATAATATTTGCCAAGAATCATAGGTCAGGTGAGTTCTAATCCTAGGCCTTTTACATTTTGATATCTTCTATAATTACTTCATTATTCTCTCTTTAAATTTCTTCTTTTATTCATCTCTATTTCTTTTCTATTCCTCATTACTTGCTCTTTTCTCAATTGATTTGGATAGTAGAATTGTAAAGATTCTAGTAATTGAAATAGCTTCCCTGTGGGATCGACCCGTATTTGTCAATACTAGCTGCAATTACACCGTGCACTTGCGGAATTTTACACATCAGGTATATTATTCACAATTTGTTCCAAGTGTGATTTGGGTTTATTTTTTGTTTATAAACTCATCTCTTTGAAGAAGAAGCTCTCTCTTTTTCTCTATTTTTTTTTGTCTTATCCCCATTTAAAAGAAAGATTCATATTATTTAACAAAAGGGTTGTGTCCATTTTTGCATAGTTTTGATATGATTCTTGCTTAGTTTCAAATTCACAATCCCAAATTTGGCAATTATGTGGCTCCATGATGAAAGTACACTTCTCATGAGGAAAAGAGAGACTAGGGTGCCATGTGCTTCACAATAGCAGAGTGACAATGTATATTTTGATTTTTAAATTTTTCTTTTTTTTTTTTTTGAAAAATTAGATAGAAACTTTTTGTATTGTTTATTTATTTTGTATAATGGAAACATATCTGATTAATATTTTTAGTGCTTTTTGTATCTTATTTTAACATAACTAAAAACAACAACTCTAAATTTTATGTAATTTCATCCTCACCAACATATTAAAAAATATTATCATTTTGGCCTTCAAATTTTTGGGTCATATGACCATAAAACATGTAAATCCTAGATAAAATTGGTTGTCTACTAGCCATATTCCTAACTGAGTTATGACACATCAATGGTCAAGTGGATGAGCAATTATTACTCATTCAGAAAGTATTAAATTTTCTTATTCCAGATATTAGGTTATTTCTATTCCTTTTCCAAGTGAAAGATTTATACTCATGGAGACCATTTTGTGCTTCCTTGCGTATGGGCTGGTTAATACATGTATATTATTACATAATTTAGCTAGGCATTCTAATTTTCTCCTACGTTAATAGATCGGAAATTTCTCTATTCTAGATTTCTAATTAAATTATTAACATTTGAGACTTTGGTCCCATATTTCACTTAGTTTATATATTCACAACTATATATATATTTGAATCCATTAAAAGGATTCTATTGATATTGTGTTATCCATTTCAAAACAATGAAATATATGTATTGAGTTGAGTCTAAAACACATACCTTTACAAACTCTCAAAAGATAAAATATATACAACCAATAAAAATAATCACAAGATTTTATATTTCTATTACATCAATTTACAAAATAATAAAATAGGGATATCCAATCTCTCTCTCTCTATATATATATATATAACATTATTTTGAAATATGCATACACCACACAACATTGGAAGTTAACTAAATATCAATATTTCGAAAACATACATTCATTACAAAAATAAAACATATCTCCATTTAATCACAGAGAAAAATATCATAATTTATTTTGGAATAAAAAATATCCATACATCACACATCATTCACCTGTTTCTTATGAATGAAAAAATTGCTGCCATTGTTTGACTCTAAATCATAGTTTTTTTTTAAGAAAAAAAATAAAACTATTGCTTATATTATACAACAACAGTTACAAGTTTTGCATTTAATTTGTTACAAGCTACAAGGTTAAAAGATAAATGTTAAGAGGGGAATGGCTGGAGAAAATAAATAATTTGATGGCGAATGAGGACAAGGTATGCGGTATAGAAATTAGTATTGTAATAATGTAAATAACTTACAGAGGGATAAAGGCTTAGAAAAAAGTATAAAAATTGGATTAGGAGTCAAAATATAAGTTGATGTCTAGATAAGTATTATAATAATAAAATGGAGAAGGAAACTAAAATAAAAAAATCTAAGCCTGAGCCAGTAAAAAAAAAATCTAATGATATGGGAGGTAGCAAGGGTGCGCTTGAACAGTAGGTCACTTTAACGTTTAAATGATAAGATTTATACTGAAAATTAGATTTTAATTGTTTTCATTTGTTAAGACTATATATATATATATATATATATATCAAATTAAGCAAAAATCACTACTATATGAAGACATTTACAAGTCAATTATTTCACACATTCCACGTTGGTTTGGAGACTGAAGTTTATTTGAATGACATAATAGGTTAAAACAATCTATGTCAATTTTTTAACCAATATATAAAATAGGAAATGACAATGGTTTCTTATATACAGTCAATGTCTTTTTATTTGGAAAAATTTTTTACACGTCAGTTCTTTATTAATAATCAACGACTTTTCTTCCTCTAAAAACATTGATTTTTAACACAAACGAACGTCTTTTCTCAATTACTAAAGATGTTAGTTTTAAAAAATAACCAATGTATTTTATTAAGCAATAATAATTACTAAAGATATTGATTTTTTATAATAAAAAACATCATTAGTGGAAAAAAATCGATTTTGTATAAAAATCAACGTCTTTGCCCAAAAAAAAAACTTCTGATTCTACCTATTTTTTTTTTTTTTACAAATGAATTCAAGACAATCAAAAATTAAATTAAAACCAAAACATGACAAGTTAAGAATAAGTTTATATATAATAATCATTTACTTACTTTCTGATTGAATTTACTCAATTGTACTTCTCTTTTAGTTATATATTCTCTTGTAATGCAATTTCTGACATTGTTGAGAACTTTTGGTAAGAAATTTCGATTGTTGTTATGTCCATCCATATAAGTCTAAGTTGCATTTTTATATATACAATTCATGAGAGTCAATTTACCTAAAAGATAGAATTTTATTTTTCATAAAATTGGCAAAATAATATATGTATTTCATATAAGCAAGCATTTAAGAGGCTATATAGATTGTATATTATTGTCAAATGACTGAATTCCTTCCTAAAATGGTTTCTACTCCATTGAAATAAAACAATTTTATCATAAAGCCATCTTAATTTTAATAAACATATAATCAAATATAAGCATCTAAACACATAATTAGTATATCTCTTCCCTTAAAGAACTATGGACCATTTCTTATTAGCCAAGTTTGTGATATAAGAAAACTTGTTTTGCTTGGGATGCCATTGTGAATGGTTTCCCTCTATAGCCCTTCTTATTAAGATCCACCAACATGGACCCAAACTCATTGTCTCAGATGTCATTATTATTCTCAACCTATTTATATAGAAACACAAGCACCCTAAATTTGATGTAGTCAAGCTCCCATCCACCTATAATCCATGACTATCCAAAATTGAACATGAAAAAACAAGGCAATGTTGGACTCATGCCAATAAATTAAATCAATTATATTTTAAATTTTTATTTTAAAATTAAATCAATTAGACTTTGTTTGTGATGTAGAAACTAAAGCTACAATTACAGATTTACAATCCCAAACATTTTAGAAAACAAGTTAGCTATGCCCTAGGTATGTTCTTATGCTAGAAATATATTATGGCATTTTTGTATTCTAACTATAATACATATCTTTACTTCAGGACACACAATGAAACATAATCGACACACAAATAAAAAACAACTAGGACACACAATTAAATATACTTAGCAAACAATTTATCTCATCCACATAGCATCAATCATTAATAAATTTAAAAAAGAAAAGTAATTATTACCTAGAAACAGAGAGAGAATGAGATAAAGAAGATCGGTTCAAACCACGGAGAGAAAGGGAGTGAAAGTGAGCTAGGCATTTGTGGTTAGTGGGAGAGTGAGAGGGAGAGGGAGAGTGAGAGTATCTTCAAATCACCAAAGATGGAGGAGGAGATAGCTACAATATCAAACTTGGAAGAGAGTGAGAGTGACATCAGATGCACAAAAACTTTTATATAAATGGAAGGCATTTGATGTCTGTTGTTCAATCAAAACTAATGTTTTAATTTTCATTTACATATGAATGTTCCCACCACTACATCTCATTTATTTTTAATTATTTTTGTTCATTTTATTTTCTTAGATAATATATTATAATTTTCACAAATAAATTGCTCAAAGGCTAATTATTTTTTGAATTTTTCATTAAATAATACTTAAATTCTTGAATTATTTGTCCAATTTTATAATATTAAATTCTTGAAATATTTTGCAGTCTTAGTAAAATAAAATTATTTGATTAGGAATAGAACAAATTAATGGTTAAAGAACATATTTTGTTCATAAATATAATTAGGCAAAAAAAATTAATATGTTAAGACTTTAGACGTCAATTATTAAAAATTTGATGTCAGTTCTCTTAACTTGTATTTAAAAAAAAAACAAAGTTCTCTAATATAACATCAAATTAAAATGTGTGGAGATTTTAGACATCAATTTTCCTTAAAAAACTGATATAATTTCTCTGTAGATACTTTATACATCGATTTTTTTTCTAAAAAAATTAATGTCATTTCTCTTAACTAGAATTTTTTTTAAAAAAAAATAGGCATTTAATATTATATGTCATAATTTCATTTCAAATGTCAGTTATTGATGGTTGTAGAGACTGGCAAAGATAATATTCTAGCTACCTTAGTTTATTGCAAGGGCGAGTCTGAGTTGAATCATAGAGACAAGAGATTAAGTCAGTGTATTAACAGTAAATGAAAAAGTGGGATTGGATGATTGTCTACTTAGAATTAGAAATTTAAATAAACTACAATAACATACCTAATAAATTGTGTTCTTCAAATTCCCCCACACTTACCCCACACTTAGCTCTTGCACAACCAAAATTTCTTGGAACATAGCATATCATGAAGGACATTCTTGACAACTCCAAACTCAAAATTAACTAGCAAAGCAATTTTATGCAAAAAAATAATAGATCAAATTGGTAGCCCCTTACAAGATAGGCTCTCCAACTATTGGTGTTTAAGATAGGAAAGTGTTTCACTCAATTTTATTCCATGAAAAGACATTACCATAAGCTTATCTAATCTCCACTATTCAAAATTACATGCATAACACAAATGAAAAGGACTTCTCAAAGATTGTAATGTGGCCAAAGGAAAAGGGGAGGAAAGGAATGATAAGGATATGAAAGTGCAAAACCAAAGAGACTAATAAAACATTGTGGCCTAAATTCAAACAAGCAAAGAAGCAATTAAAGCCAGAATCTGCATCACAAATTTTCACATTTATCACATCCTTTTTTCCTTTTCCTTTTCTTCATTTTCTTTATTTTCAACTATTTCTTTTTAATAATTTTCTTTTTCCTTCAAATTCAATTTTATTTTCTTGTTTTCTTTTTCTTTAATTACCTTAAGCTCTCTTTTTCTTTTTCATTTGTTTCTTTTTTTCTTTTTTTTTTCTTTGACCAATACCATGAATCACATTTGTCTTTTCACTAAGCAAGTAACACACCCTCACACTTATTTAAGAACCCATCCCACTATTGAATTAAATGCTCTACTAATTCCTAAGGTTAGGAAAAGGTAAAGACATTTAAGACTTGACTTTCTAATAGGTTACATAACAAGAGAAAGGTCAATTAGGCATAAAGGGGCTTAACAATGGTATATTGCAAGGTTAGGTAAAAGGGAAAAAGTGGCTCAATCAAAGATTGCCTTAATCATATTCATGCATGCATATGCCAATGTAATCTTAAAAAGATTCAAAGTAAGTTCTAAACTAACAATTTTATGAAAGAATATCACATAAAAGAAAGAAGAGGAACCTGATAAAATTATCAATAATGGATCAAAATTTCAGAAGCATATGTCTATCAAAATCAATCTATAAACATTTCAAACTTCATCACTTTGCTATTCAAATTTAAGGATCAAGAGGCAAGACAATTTATTCAATCATGCAATGCAACTTACTTAAGGCCTAAAGAAACTCAACATCGTTAAAAAACACCTAAATGAACAAAATAAACACAATTTTTTTCACAAACAAGACAATCCTAAAATCTCCCCCACACTTAAATTTTACATTGCCCTCAATGTAAGTACAAAATTATTAACAAATTATGGACAATTAAAATAAAAATGATAGGGAAAGAGAGCAAAAGCTTGGGTTGCCTTTGAAGAAGCACCTTTTTGTAACATCATTGGCTCCATTAAGCATTAGTTATCCCAGATCAAATATGAATCTTGACAACAATCATTTGATGGAAGAAGATGGTATGTATACCTCCTTGAAATCCAGGTTGCTTGGATATATAACTAAAGTTGATGACTATAACACTTTTATCTCTTCAAATTCAAATTTTAGCTCAAATGACTCATAAATTCTCTTTAAGCCCTTATGCATTGCCACATCAAGTGCATCAAGTTCAACTTTACTATCCAACTAAAATACATCTTGCACTGAGAAATCAATAATATCAATAAAAAAATGGTATAACCATTAGAAAGGTATTTCATATCCTTAATTATATTTAAAATTATTGTCACTCCATCCAATCCACACTAAGTGTGCCATTATGAATATCAATTGTTGTCTTAGCTAATTTGAGGAAAGGTGTTTCTAGAATGTATAAATCTAAGTCCTTGGAAATGTGGAGAAACTTTCTTTGAATAACAATAGACATGTCTTCCCCCACATTTATCTTCTTTTATTCTTCTCTCTTGGAATCTACCAATATACTTAGAAAGAGGGGAAGAGAAGTGTTAGCAACTTCAAGCTAAAGGTTGCTCTCTTTTTCAAAATCCTCTATTTCTTGGCATAAGTTGGCTAAAGCTTAAGCTTCCAACTTGCTGACTTTTATTTCTAAGTTATACAATCTGGCATTCATTTCTTATTGAAATTGTAGCATGTGAGCTCTCATTTCTTATTAAAACTACAAGTTGTTACTAACAAAAGTTTGAACTAGATCTTCAAGGAAACTACTAGAAGAAGTTGGGGTTTGATAGTCTTATTTGCTGTCTTAGAATGAGGGCTGGTAATAAGCTTAGCTAGCTTAGTAGTCAAAGCTCAAATTTGATTGATGATAACAACCATGGTTGTATTGGTCAAAATATGGATCATAGTGCTTATACTATCTAGAATTACATGACTAGGAGTATGGTTCACATTGACTTTATGGATAATGTGAATCATGTTGCTCTAGAAATCCTCCTTCTATATAAGCTTGTTCGAAAGGTTCATAAGATTGCAATGTTTGACACCCAGCGGATGCTAGCATTTGTGGTAATTAATGAATCAAAAAAGCTAACTCTGATCATTTTTGTGCAAGTCTATAATTCTTAGCCATCACTTCTAATTTAGAGTGCTAAAGAATGTGAAACAATGAAAATGACAAAAGAAATTTACAAAATAAGAAGAAACAAGAAAGACAGCATGTGAAAACTCAATTAGTAAATGAGGATAATCATGAAAAACTTAAAAAGTAAGCTCTACTAAAAATAAAAAAAAATTAATCAAGCCAGTCCCTAACAATGGTGCCAAAATTTGATAGTTGTTGAGATCAGCAAAGATAATAATATACTGAACTACCTTAGCTTATAGGAAGGGTGAGTCCAGGTCGAATCACAGAGACTAAAGATTAATGCAGTGTGTTAACAGTAAATGATAAAGGGGGATTGGATGATTATCTACTCAAAATTAAAGATTTAAATAAACTACAATAACATAACAAAGAGAATCAAAAGTAAAAGGGGAAATTTAATAGAAAAGCTTCAATCTAAGAGACTCTTGCAATCAATTTTGTAACTGATCATTGACACAAATATTTCATGACCTCTTTGACCACTTAACCAAGAATCTAATTAAGCCAATAGCTTATAAATTCTTATTAATTTCTCTCTAAATTGGCCAGCCAAGCCTAGCACCCGATTAACCGTTATTGCTAAATCAATTGAAGCTCAACACCTCAACAAATTCAACAACAACATTAAGATCCAAAAATACCAAGACTAATTAATAAGCTCACCCAAGAAACAAATTCATTAATTACCCTTAATTTTCCTAGGATAATTAACCCATACTTATGCACAATCAAGAACCCTATTGATTATAATAGTTTAGCTAGCAGTAAATCAGAATAAACAATCAATAAAGTGGTCATATTGATTAATCATCCACAACAATTAATGGAATTAATATAGAGAATCAAGAGAATCAAATTTGGAACAAATTAATAATTGAAACAAGTCTTACAATCAATAAGAGAATTGATGTAGAATTTCCTTTAGATTAAAAGCAAATATTAGCTACACATTAAAAAAGAAATAAAAACAAAAATAAAAGAAAAGAAAAGAACTAAAAGGGGACTAGCGCTCTTGCTTTAGGAGAGCTCCTCTTTTATTACAAAGGTAAGATAAAAATGAAAGGGGTTCCTAAATGACTATTGATTTCACATTTTTATACTCTACTCCTCTCCTCTTAATTTGACTGTTGATTAGGGTTAGATGGAGGCACAATTGGACCTAGATCTCTTTATAGAAGTTGTAACCCTATCTCTCAAAAAACTAATGGGCTTGACCTTGCTCAGAAAGTTAATTCCTAGTTCAATTCATAAGCTTAAAACCAAAATAGTTTTTCAAAGCAGTCTAACCTATAACAAAGTTTATCACTTAGATTCATAGCCTTGAAACCTAATCAAAACAATGTGTTTTGACCATGAGTCCTGTATGAAAGTTGTATTGATGGATCTTAGCTATCCAATGGGCTTAGGTTTGCACTAAATTGAGGTTCAAAGCTCCATATATGGTCAAAATACCAAGACTAGTTCTGGGTCTACAAATCAGCACTCTATTTTAGATTCTAGGCCAAATTTGACCTTTAAAATGGATGAATTAGGCTTTGGACTCTCATGCCATTTGTAGAGCATCCTTTTAACTTTCCAAAGACATAAGGATCACCTAAAACTAAAGTCTAGAACTCAAGATACACCTAAAAATTTGAAATTGTGTCAAATTATTAAATTAATGCAATTAAGCTTAAAATTTGACCAATCCAAGAAACCAAATGCAAGTATCCAATTAAGAACATAAACATGACAAAATACTAAGTATAAAAGGGACATAAAATATGTATAAATCATATTCTTCAAATTATTTTGAAACCAATGTGTAAATCATTACTAACATCGATTTGTATTTAAAAACCAACCCATTGGTCTTTATCAAAATATGGTAGGAGAAACCCAACCCATTGGTCTTGAATTTGGTCAATTTTAGCTTAGTATAAAGACTTGTATCTCCAAAGTATTGCAAAATAGATATACATATAGCAAATCACATATCCATGTATCACTGAGCAACACCATACTTTTTATAACAAAAATCTCAATATATCCATATATCAAATATCCAAATCAAATTATTATATCTCTTATGGATCGTGGTGATTTTCCTCTATTTGAGTGATTACTATATCCACACTTTACATTTCCTTGTTAATGAGGGCACTACAACAAATCAAATATATGTAATCAAATAATCATTTCAACCAAATATGAAATTACTTAGAATATTATAAATGGTATTCAGTATGATTAAAAAATTTACTTCTAAGCGATCTATTTTGTGTTAGACATTTTCCTATTGCTGCCTAAGACATAATAAATCGTAATACATCTATTGAATGAAATTCTTATAAAAAACCAGTATATTAATAAAGAAAATAATATATAATATATAAATCCTAAAACTAAATTTTAACTTATAAAACAACTTATGAGTTAACTAAGTTTTAGATATTCTTGTGAATCAAATTCCCTAAGGGGTCATGCCAGTAAGTGACATTTCTCTTCGCATAAATCACGCACAACATCCAATGATGCTTATAAAATATCAAATAAGCAATAACAAATTAATGCCTATAATAACAAGATATCAAATATCACATTAGATACTTACGACTTGATAAATAGTGCAAAAATACATCATCTCCATTTTTTTAGGACTTCCTAGATGTATATTATCTGTTAGCCATAGCTGGAGCCTTCCGGTATAAGTTACTGTGGATATAGAAATCTGGCATCCAATCCCTTGGTCTCATACTCACAAAGCAAAAGCCTTTACAAGAAAATAAAGGAAACGGTTAACAAAACACTTTGAACTGTGTCATATAAATAAAATTATGAGTTGAAAGTTAAAGGTAAACTCACATTTCAAAAACTTGGATGTTATCTCTTCCACAACTAGGAATTGCATGATGTCATCCCTTGTCACAAAAATATCACATTCATCACCCATGACCTTGACATCCATATTAACTTGGATGAAATTATTATTCGCCATCTTCTCAGCCATAATAAATAACATTTTACTTGGTTCAACAAGGGGCATCTCTTGGATCTAAGTTGACTAATCAGTTTGTTAAGTCATTAATTCCTTAATCTACTTACTCTTAACCTTCCTTGCCTCCTCTAGAGCCTAATTGACATGTATAAAATTATGAAATTTAGATATTAAAAATATAGTAAAATTGGGTCTTTCAAATGTAATTACTTATTAGATAGAAAATTATACCTCTATAGCCAAATTGATAACACTCATTGACCATGTGATGTAAGTCTCAACCGCTTGGCCCATTGTCCCTAATTCATCAGTTAGCACCAAAAGTTTTGTACTCTGATCTAGTGAGAATGCCAATGATGACCTTTGTGTTAGCTTAGCTAACTTATTTTCTTCAGTTTTGATGTTGAAAAACAATCTTGCTTAATATCTCAATCTAACTATATGTTTAAATGTTTGTTAGTTTTGTAAGTTCAAAGTTGATCAAGTAATGCTCAAGAGATCCACATCAACTTAGTATTCTTTCTTTGATTTCATATGATCTTTTGTAAGTGAATTCTAAATCAATATGATCTAACTATGCTTTATAAAATAACTTAATTTAAGATAGCATAAATTAGTTAAAATGAATTTTAAATCAAAAGTTTTCAAACAAACTTTTTATATGTTCCTTCACAAGTCAAACTTTTATAAAAACTATTTTTTATTGTGTGAATTGATTCATAAATCGATTCATCACTAGAAAACTTGTGAAATGAACTTGAATCAATTTATCAATCGATTCATGAAAAAAAAACTTTTCTTACTGAAGGTTTGCATTTTTTCTGAATTGATTCCCTAATCAATTCAATACCTGATTTCAAAATATTATGATTTGATTCATCAATCAATTTGGTCATGAATTTCTTTATAAGCTGAGTCGATTCATAAATCAATTAGTTAGTTATAAATTTGTTATAACTACTATGAATCGATTCAAGGACTGAAACTTAGTTATTTTTCAAACGTATGTTACATTAACTATAAATAAACCAAGCCCCATTTGTTTCATAACACATTGCGAGAAAAATAGAGAAAATCTTAGAGAATTAATTAGTTAGTTATTAGTTTGTTATACTTGCTACAAATTGATTCAAGGACTGAAACTTTGTTATTTTCAACTGTCGATTACCTTAACTAAAAATATACCAAGCCTTATTTGTTTCATAACACATTACAACAAAAATAAAGAAAATCTTAGAGCTTAAACCTAATCTTGCTATCTCACCGATTTTCATCAATTCAATCAATTTTAGATCAAATTGTTGAAAGATTCACCTTAGATAATTGAGATTTACATCTCAATGGAAGTATTGTATCTCTAACTCAAACTTTTTATTTCTATTTTAGATTTCTATGTGTTAGGAATCTAGATACAAAGGAAGAGGTTGATATTCCCTTTGCATCCATCTAGAATTGTGAATTTGTTTACAATTGGTAGGAGGTTCATTGAATTCTTATGATATCTTCTAGGTTATGAGGTTGATCATAGTCTATAGAAGATTAAGAATTTTTGTATCATAGGTCTTACAAGAGCCTAGAAAAATTCTTGTTGTAAAATTAGTGTGTAGAAGTCTGGTTTAATTCCTATGATTAATAATAGAACAGATCATTCAGTTGAGGATTAATCCAGTGGATGTAGGCTTGAATTGTGATTTCAATTCAAGTTGAACGCTTAAAAATTTTTGTGTCTTACTTTTTCCATTACTACTTTTACACTTTTGCACATTTTCGATTCTTGTATTAATTTTGCAATGCTATTTCAATAAATAGACAATTTAATTGCCAATCATATAATCTAATATAATTCTTGTAAATAAGAAAGTCCTCTACTATGCATTTACTTGCAAATTAAAATTAACAATCATATTACAATTCACATAGTTGTTGAACTCATTTAAAATCAATGCAAATTAAAGAGTATAAAATTCCTCTAAGGGAATAAGGGCAAAACCATAACTCTTTACTTTTGGGACTAACGCTTTGCTTGACCGTCTAAAAATTGTTGGCAATAGAGCATGTAGCTATGGAAAACCCTTCCATATGCCACTATACGTCCCTTAAGCGAGAGAGCTAGAAAACATTTGGCTCTTTCCTATATAAACAAAAAAATTAAAAAAGTTAATTATAATATTATTTTCACAGAAAATATTAGAAACTACTTTCATAATAAATGAAGTTTAAGCTTTTAGCGATAGTCATTTATCTCTGGTAGCTATACAAAGGGGCCAGGGTCTCCTGGGTAGCTAGCTTTCATGCTACTAGGCAAGGGAACAAGGTGCAACTTTACCTAATTAAGAATAAGCCTCAGGTGTGAGAGTGGCTGCATGCCCATTTCCTGAATGTAAGTAAACATATTTAGAATTTCTTCTAACTCAACCCGAGTCTCTTCTCTCACTTGAGCAGTAATCTTTTCTCCCACCTATCATGTCACTTGAGCAATAATCTCTATAGTAGAATCCTCTAAAGAAATTGATGTTCCTTGGAGGCACTTTGATAATCCCCCAAAATAGGCCTTGAGGCTCACTTCTCCCCCAACCCCCTTAACATGACCAGGATACTCTTTAGTTCCCAACACAACTATTAATATGTCCATCCTCTCAGATGGAATTAAATCTCCCTAGATCAATTGTTGCATGAGAGAATCTTGTGACATATTTATAATATATAATATTTATTACAACTTAATTACATAAGCTATTATAACCTATAAATTACTTACAATTTTCTCGGCAACTATTTGGCTTTCTTTAGTCATATATTCACCTTTTGTGTTGACCTTGGTTCTCTACCACAATTTATGCCAATATATGGAAATCACTTGTGAATCGAACTTATTAGAAGCTTGTTGCTCAACAAGCTTTTCCTTGACCAAAGTTTGCTCAAGTTTTCCATCACAGAACAACCTATGTGTATGTTTATTTTTTGCTTGTCTCTCTTTGTTTGGTGCACTCATACTCTATTGATGAAAAACAAATTGATAAGATGGTCAATTAATTACTCAAAATATATAGTTGAAAAAGATATAAGGTAAGATGGTTAAATTTAAATGAAAAGCCTTAGATTTGTGCTGTTTCACAAAATCATCCCACACTTGTTGATTGAGAAAATTGTATTTCTTAAAGGGAATTTGATCCCCCTTCCTATTAATGGTAATGTGATCCTTTGTCAATTGATTTTTGAAGTCCTGCCATCACTCACCAAAAAACTTTAAGACCTTTTTTTCTTCTTTACATTAATATCAAATGTGGTCTACAAAATAACACACACATAAATTATACTTATATACAATTATTCTAAGAAGATAACTATACATATCTTCAATAAAATTTGAGATAAGTAATATATACCAAGATATCATGTCAAATGTTGCCTAACCTTTAGAATTGAAGTCAACCTTCATCTTCTCTCCTCTCCTATGCTTAAGGGTCATGTCCTTCATTAGGGTATTACCCCTCGTACTCTTCTCAATATGTTGATTGGGATCCATATGGTTATTTAAAAAGAAAAATGAAAAAGAAGTTAACCTCACAAAACTATTATATTGATTTTATTTTGAATGGGAAATCACTTTTACAGTTTTTATGGATTGCATCTAATATTTTTAAATGGGAAATGTTTACATTCAAACTTTCAGTTTTATCACATAGATTACAAGGAAAATCTTAGACATATTCATAATCACTCTGCCAGGTGATACAAAATAGGGCATGCATGACCAAACAATCTATGTCAAGAAACACAACCTAAAAATAAACCCTAACCAAAATCATTTCTTACAATCAAACTAAGAAACAAAAGAAGAAAAAAAGGTTGAACCCTAAAACTGCAAACCATGAACAATGTATAAGGTAGAAAAAGTAAAAAGACATTAACATAATATACCAATGAAGAAACAAATACTATGTAAGAAAAAATGAAGCTCCATACCTCAACCAGAGATGGACCTGAAATATGATAATCGAAGATAGCAAAGACAATCGAAAACAACAAACAAAAAAGTAACAATGGTTTGAAAATGATTCTGCATATGTTTCAAACAAGGGAAAGCAAATAAGAGCAGGGAGAACAATTAGCAAGTTGTGTATAGAAGGCTAGACTTTAAACGTTAGTTATTAATAATAAATTGATGTCTGTTATCATAAATCTACATTAGGTTTTATAATAAACTGACATATAAACTTAAGATGCCTATTTTTTTTATGAAAATTGATGTATTAATTTGCATCATATTTACAAGAACACCATTATTGCTTCATATTATTCTTGTCTTGAATATTTTACTTGTACGTCAATTTTTTATAACAACTAATGCATTAATTTTCAACATAATTATGAGATAATTCGAGTTGAAATTTTTTGACTTAATTTTTTTCATTTTGTTTTATAGATAATAATATAGTATTACATTTTCACTAATAATTTGCCCAAGGATAATTATTTTCTGAAAAATTTTGTTAATTAAATAATTTTCAAATGCTTAAATTATTTTGTCCATTAAAAAATATTTTAATAATTGAATTATTTTGCACATTAAATAATATTTAATTACTTTAAAAATTTCTTTGATTGTGTTAAAGACATTGGTTTGTTGTAAAAAACTAACATCTTCTCTATTATTTTTTTAAAAAAAAAAATACAAAAACCTATTGCTTGCTATATTTCATTGGATTATTTTAAAGACATAGGTTTTTGTTAAAAAAACCAAAGTCATTCATATTTTTTTTTATAGAAACCTCATAAAGAGCATTGGGACAAGATAAGAGGAATAAGTAACATTATTGTTGAAGCTACTAGAATTGCTTGTAACAAGATAACATTCTTGTGTGTGTGATCTTGTTGGAAGCAATCACATCATTAATTTAACAAAAATGTTGTCCAATTGTAAGCAATACTATAACAGCTTCAACAATAATATTGTCTTGTTGCAAGCAATGTTATAGCAGCTTGAACAATAATGTCGTCCTATTAATGTTAGCAACATTATTGTTGAAGCTTCTATATCATTTGCTTGCAACAATCAAATAGCATTATTATTGAAGATGCTATACAATTGCTTGCAATAAGACAACAATATTATTGTTGAAGCTGCAAGCATTGCAAGCAATAAGACAACACATACATCAAAGGTAGTCTACAAGATAACACACATATATCAAGTCTGCCCATCATACTCTCATTTAAAAGATCCATGCATATGCCTTGTTTAAAGGGAAAAAGGAAAAAGAAGAGAAAAATAAACTATAAACCTATTGATGTCAGAATTTGGTTCGTACGGATGGTCCCAAAATCCGGCCAACAGGAGATGAGTTCTAGGATCCTAAACTGCTTCTAAAGCACAACGGAGCAAAGGAATAGAAAAAAGTGTGGCACGGTATTTTTAACGTGGTTTGGCTAAATCTGGGCGGCACAAGATCTTACGTCCATGACGAGAATTTTATTAATATGAAGGACTGTTTTTATAGAGTTTTGGCTTGTCATTTGCCAATTTCCTTGTTCGTCTAATATAGGTGCCCTAGAGTCAATTTGATTGGGCTCTATTCCATCTATGATTAAGTGGTCTGTGGATTTGGATAATAAAGGTTGAATATTCATCTTATATTGCATGTTATGTTCATATTTATGATTCATGCATAAT
>JANHAO010012992.1:0-16149 GCA_026873985.1 Saraca asoca | reverse complement strand
AATGGGACATGTTCTGTCAACTGTCTCACCAAGGAAACTAATTCATTAAGCTTGTGCTCCATCCTTGTTACAGCAGGATCAGATTTACAGGGTTCTTTCATTAAAAAGCCTCAACGAGGCAAATTTACAGGGTTCGAAATACAAAATAAAGCAATCCTACAGCTATCAAATTTTGAAAAGAAGGTCTGCCACTCGGAGATGAATTCCTACTAATAGGGAGATCGAAGAGCACATCAGATCCCTAACTTTCTTCTTCCAGTTATCCTCCTTAATAACAAGCTTCTCCTCAACCTCACCCTTAGTGCTGAGAACTCCAATAAGGCACACCGAAGTGGCCAAGAAGGAAGAACCCCACAACATCACCATAAGGAAATAATCCAAGATCTATGTAAGATCTTCCCTCATTCTTGGAGAAGGAGAATGGCCTGAAAAGGTTCCCTATGTAGCAAACCATGCACATCTCTCTGGAAGAACAAACCATCGAAAATATGGGGGGTTTATCTGAGACTTCCATTAGTTCACTCACTGGCTGAAGGAAGAAAAACTTCCCACACTTTAAATAATAGACTGGCCTGGTCTCATCGAAGAGTCCAGAAGAACTCCTAACCACTTTCATTAAATATTTCAGAAGAAAATGAGGTAGACTCATCCATAGTGGTGAGACACGTATAGCATGAGGTATGGCCTAGATTAGAAGAAGTGATAGGCTGATTGAAGACTTTGAGCTCATGATAATCCATAAAGAAGGCCCTTTGCCAACAAAACTTTTCGACTCCTAGCCTGTGAAGTGAGCTGAGAGTTAGGGGACTTATGTTATAGGCATTTTCCAATTCTATGAGATAGGTTAGCAAAGACCCGGTAGTAGACTAAGTCTGTACCACACAGACATAGAGCAAGATAGGAGTCCCAGCTCGTAAAGGAACAAGATCTAGCTCACACAACTAATATCTCGCTATACATGAGCTTGCATTGCCAAAGGTGAGCTCGTGAAGTGTGTCATCACTAACTGAAGGCCAACAGTGACCAAGAGTCCCAGCTCACAAATATCGCACCCTGCCCAGCTAAACCATAAAGCAGCAACCCTCTTGGACTTAGTGCATGGGACTAGTCTACAAGAAGCAGTAGAACATACCATCAGAAATATGGGGGGCTTATTTGAGAAGGAAGAACCCGACAACATCACCATGAGAAAATAATCCAAGATCTACGTAAGATCTTCCCTCATTCTCGGAGAAGGAGAATTGCCTGAAAAGGTTTCCTATGCAGCAGACCATGCACATCTCTCTGGAGGAACAAACCATCAAAAATATGAGAGGCTTATCTAAGACTTCCATCAGTTCACTCATTGGTTGAAGGAAGAAGAACTTCCCACACTTTAAATAATAGACCGGCCTGGTCTCACCGAAGAGTCCAGAAGAACTCCTAACCATTTTCATTAAATGTTTCGGGAGAAAATAAGGTAGACTCATCCGTAGTGGTGAGACACATATAGCATGAGGTATGGCCTAGATTAGAAGAAGCGACAGGCTGATCGAAGACTTTGATTGCACAGTAATCCATAAAGAAGGCCTTTTGCTAACAAAAATGTTCAACTCCCAGCCTATGAAGTGAGCTGAGAGTTGGGGGACTTATGTTATAGGCATTTTCCAGTTTTGTGAGATGGGCTAGCAAAGACCCGGTAGTAGACTAAGTCCATACCACATAGACATAGAATAAGATGGGAGTCCCAACTGCAAAGGAACAAGATCCAGCTTGCACAACTAGCATCTCGCTATACGTGAACTTGCATTGCCAAAGGTGAGCTCGCGAAGTGTGTCATCGCTAACCGAAGGCCAGTAGTGACCGAGAGTCCCAGCTCGTGAATATCGCACCCTGCCCAGCTAAACCATAAAGCAACAATGCTCTTAGACTTAGTGCGTGGGACTAGTCTGCAAAAAGCAGCACCACGAACCCCCGGTAGAAAGCAAACTCTAGAAGTCAGCTGGCAATCTATAGAAGCCAATTTGCAGGAGCTGCACTTGTCATTTACATTTATTATTTAATATAGCAGAAATACAAACTATGTAATTACACTTATAAGCTTCTCCCTTCTATAAATAAGGGGAAGGAGCTCTCTATAGGTAAAGCTGAAGTTGAAATATTGTACCAAAACTTTGCTAAAATTTCTCCATAAGTAATGCAATGATACCATGAACGTAGGGACCGGTGCTGCCCAATTTTAGTCTCACCACATTAAAAACCCTACTGTGTTCATCTTGTTCTTTACTTGTTTTTTGTTGTTTGCTGTATTTGTTAACATTTACACAACCAGAAAGTAGTTTGGATCCGCAAGAACCCCTTAGGTTGGCTAAATTTGGCAGAACCAGAATCTACAGTCAATATAAACAAAATGGCTTTTAGGAAAATTTCAAAAAAGGAATTTCCAAATTTTTTAGGGACTTCAAAATTATAAATTTTGAGTTATGAGAACCCTAGAAATAGTTAGAAATCAATTATATAAATTTTAGAAATCCTTTAAAGATTAAAGTGTTGGTCGAGAATGTCTAAGGAACAAAATTTGTAATTTTGAAATTCTATTTCCAAAAAACTTCAAAAATTTGAAACAAAGGTTATATTGAACGAGTATAAAATCATAGTTATTAAGAAGGTGTTTAATTTAACTAATTTGTGTTAAAATTTTATGATTTTTGGATATTGATAAGTATGTTAAATTTAAGCTCAAAATGAAAGAAAGGAGAAAAATTATTTAAAAGGGAAGTGGTCAACTTATAAATAGTAAAAAGTTAACTTATTTTTCTCCAAATACCCCTCCCTTAGCCGACTACCCTCTTTTCTTAAGCCATCCCCACACAACAAACCCATGCAATTGCATTTGATCTTCTTCTTTAAGCTTTCACTTTCTTTCTCTGCAACCTTAACTTTCTCTCTCATCAAGTGAACCCTTAATCTTACTTGTTATTTTCTTAGGTTTTTATTACTGAATCTTCTTATCTTCCTTTTCATTTTGACATCAAAATTATATTGATTCACTAAGTATAACTCAAGTTATGAATTTTTTAAATTTTCTATCACTATTTATGGTATTTTTTTTAATCCATGGATCAATCAAATTTTTTCTAACGTTTTGAAGCTCAAATCTATTAAATATAGCTTTATTCATGATATAGAAATCATAATTTAATCTTATACGATTAGTTAATAAGAGAAATTTTTGAAAGAAGGATTTAAAGCTAATATGCTCTTATTTTTTATCTTGAAAAGTATAGGAGATTTTGGAAAAACAATTGAAGTTCCTTGTTATGTTAGCTATTGAGGTAAGTGATACTTACCACTTTTATGAATTATGATGTGATTCTTGCTTGGAATTTCTTAATTTGTGGTGTAAGTTGGTTTCTTGAAATTATATGATGAAGCTAGATAATTAAATGGATTTGTTAGAATAATGTTTAGTATATGGTTGAAATAGCTGAGTTTGTGTTTGTTTAAACTCCCCAAAACATGTGATGTTAAGATCTTATAGTGTGATATTGACTTATAAATAGTTTTCCTTGTTTTTCTACTATCAGCATGCAAAATCTACTCATGCAAGTCAAATCACACTATTTTGAACTGAACTCGCGATCGTGCTTATAAAAACCCAATGGTTTTTGTTGATCAATTTGAATCGACTATCCTTGCTCTATTTTTTTATAATGATTGTGATTCTAATTGCATTTGAAATTAGATTTTCCAAAAAAATTTAAAATTTAGTGAGCAAACTTGCATTTTTAATTATATTTTCCTCAAGTCGAATCAAGTCTTTCACAAATATGTTTCTTATTCTAATCACAATCATGCTTGTTTCTCTTCAACGATTCTAATTATAATTCTGATCGCATTTTCAGCAAATTTCACATTAATCAACGAATATTTACTTCTTCCTAACCTTTATTTTAATTCCTTGAGTTACTTTCATAATTAATTCAAATAACCAAAACATAACAAATAGGAGATTGTAAAAATGTAATTCATGAGTTAACACTAAGGAATTGAATTATTGAGTATACATTGGTAACTAATCAATGAATTTGAGAAACAAATTGGTCATGAGACAAGAAAATATGATGATAATGATTATTATTGTGGATATGCAGCTACTATGAACAATATATTATAAAATCCGATAAAATGCATGAGATATTAAAAAGTATGTGATGTTATGATTATGTTGGAATTATAATCATTTTCAATAAATGATTATATGGTGTTGTTTATATATATGAGACATGAAATGATACTTAATGTTAATATGGAATTGATGAGATATCCACTATGAAAATGGAATGATTGAATACATGAAATCTTTTTTAGGCCTGATATGAGAATAATGGGATGTTGACGGCGAAATATGGTCCGTGCAGGGGGAACCAAACTTCAGCCAATAGGGTGAAGAGTTCAAGAATCAATGCCACTCTTGAAGTGTTGTGGGAGATGGCCCAAAGGAAGAGAAGGAAGAGAGGTCAGTGTTTTTAACGTGGTTCGGCCAAATCCGGGCGGTACCGGACCCTACGTCCACGACGGAGATTTTATTGATAGTATGTAGAAGTTTTGTTTACAAGATTGGCCTCCCTCCTCTGCTAATAAGGCAGTCCTATTTATAGAAGGAGAGCAGACATATATTAAATGCTAGCTGCAGTTATGTTACATCAATTAAATGGAAAAGACATTAAGAAGTCTATATCCTGGCAATGGGTTGTGAAGCAGGCCTTCTTAGGCCGACAAGTAGGCTTCGTAGCCACCATTGTGTCAGGCAAGACAGTCTGCTATATTAAGCAATGGCTTCTCGGGGAAGCCATTTAGGCTTGCCATAGCGAGGGGGCGAGCACGGAGGGAGCGGCCGTTGACCTTATGCCCGCGCCTATTATCGTTGAGGCATGATCTTTTAGACCATGGTCAAGCGTGGCGATCGGGACAGGATTTGGCACTCGATGCCCTCGTTGTTGTTGCCTAAGCTCCCGAGGGCTCCTTGCTGCGGCATGAGGACTGGTCCTCAGGTTCTCGGGGATTCATCCACACGAGGCTATTTTTAATGTATAACATAAGCCCCCCAACTCTCGGTGTGTTTTACGGATCGGGAGTTGCATATTTTCGAGGCTGGATTCGTATCTTCGACCAGTGTCCTTCTTTGATCGAGATGTCTTGTCAAATGTCTTTCCACTTCTGCTTTAGGCCATGCTTTCTCCTGTTTGTCATTTTTGGCCGTTGGCATGGCAACACTGCCTGTTGTGGGCCGTTGGATGAAGATTTGGCCAGATTTCATCTGGATTCTTCGAAGGGCCGAGCGGGTCTATGAGTATCCTGAGGTTTTCTTCTCTTTGCCTTAGGAAGTCTTAATGGAGGAGAATGAAGAGTTGTTGAAGCTTTCTGGTGTCTTGGCTTCCGATGAAGCTTGTTGAGACTTGGATGGCCTGTTGCATGGTGGTGGGAGACATGGAAGGACCGTTGCACGTGGTCCCGTCGTAGAGCCTGGCAGGAGGGCTTTACGAGTTTCTCACGGTGGCTTCTGGCCACCTCCTCTGGCCATCATTGGTAGCTCTACTACCTGGCCTGCTGACCTCTGGGGATGCTCCAGTTCTGACCCAGACAGGCACGATGGCGGAGGAATAAGCAGGAGGGACTATGGGCGGTGGCTCTGTCACCCGAAGCAGGCTTAGAGACCAGCCTTTCCCTCCATAGAACCGTCACCTTGCTTGTTGAGGTTCCTTTGTATAGGGGATGAGTTCTTCTCCTTTTAGATGTATGTAGCAAATACCCAATGTATTGCTATATGTAAATTTGTAATGATCAATGAGAACTTCTCTTTTAGCTAATCAGATGCTCTTTACTTTCCAGTCTACTTGTCGTTCTGTGAGAGAGCTATGCCTTGAGCGACTGTGAGCGATGCGTCCATATGCAAGGATTTTAAGACCCTTGTATGCACGGGACGTCGATAGCACTTATATTATTCTGATTACGGTGAGGTAGAGACCGTTCGTTGGGTTCTATGAACCTAGAGTCGTTGCACTCTTTATTTTCTTTGTGCGGTAGCGAGGTGAGAACCGTTCGCCGCAGCCGTTGTAGCAAGGTGAAAAACCATTTACTGTAGCGAAAATGTTGTAATGAGGTGAGAACCATTCGTGGGAATGCTATAACGAGCTGAGAACCATTTGTTGTAGCGGGAAAGCTGTAACGAGGTGAGAACCGTTCGTTGTAGCAGGAACACTGTAACGAGGTGAGGACTATTCATTGTAGCGGGAACGCTGTAACGAGGTAAGGACCGTTCGTTGTAGCGGGAACGTTGTAACGAGGTAAGAACCGTTCGTTGTAGCGGGAACGCTGTAACGAGGTAAGGACCGTTCATTGTAGCAGGAACACAAAGGTGGAGAGCTCTCTCTCAATGGTGTTTGGCCAATCAACAATTTATATTAACTTCAAAATACTTCTACTTATACAAATTGGCAAAGACTTAAAATATAATTTTGATGGAGGGCTTAGGCTTCTGGGTGATAACTCACTGGGCCTATTGAACACGCTGTCCAGATGGGTTTACCACGTAGTCTTGTAGGTGGCCCTTTCTGATGAGGCGTTCGATGGCATTTTTTAGAGCATGACACTCTGAAGTGGTGTGCCCGACCTCATTGTGGTAGGTGCAGAATCTGTTCTGGTCTCTGGATTTGGCAGGTATTCTCATAGGCCGAGGTTTTCCAAAGTCCTCATTATGCCTTTCTGTGGCGAAGATCTTGTCCTGCATGTCCGACAGGATGCTATAGCTTTCAAAGTGACTGCGGGGGTGCTGTGGACTTGCTTTCTTTGTGAAGTGAGGAGTGGGGTGGTCAATACTTTCGCCATTCCTCTTTTGGTTTGCGGAGGGACCGTTGGGGCCCACTCGAGTCTTGAATTCCTCGGCTCCGAAAGTTTCTTCCCACCTTATATGTTTTGTCACCCGATCATAGAATTCAGCGAGATCTCGCACGGGAGACTTGTAAAGGCTCCTGTACAGTTTGCCGTCTTTGCGAAGTCCTGCTGAGATGGCTGTCAGGATACCTTCTTCCGAGGGGTTCTCCACGGAGTTGAATTCGTGTCTGAATCGGGCCACATAATCCTTGAGCGACTCGTCCTTGCGCTGGAAAACCATTGCAAGATAGCAAGGAGGCACAAGTTGTTTCTTCAGCGCTCGGTACTGATTGATAAACTTTCTTTGGCATTCCTCCCAGCTGCCAATACTACGTGCGGGGAGGCGCCTGAGCCAAGCGCGAGGGGCTGCCCCTAAAGTGGCAGGAAAGATGCGGTACTTCAATAGGGGTTCGATCGTCTGGAGGTCCATTTGCGTGTTGAACGCATCCAGGTGATCGTTCGGGTCGCTACTCCCCTCATACAGCAGGATGGCAGGCACCTTGAGTTTCTGCAAGAGAGGTTCCTTCTCAATCTCCACAGAGAATGGTGTGGTCTCCTCACGATGCGTCCGATCGTTTTGAGGCTACGGGCGCTCCTCAAGTAACTGCAGCCTCCGAAGAACCACGTCCATCACTGGGTGGCGATTTCCACGCTAAGGGATGGAACTTTCCGCGTGTTGTGAACCCCCCGACCGCTGGCTATCGCGGTCGCCACGGGCCTTTCTCTGAGCTTCTTCTTGAAACTGTTGGAGTTGTGCCATGATCTCTTCTTGTCTTTGGGCACTTTGTACTTGTGCCTGGGCAAGGGCTTTAATAGTCTCAATCAATTCTTTGATTGCATTTTCCAAGGCCAATCAAGATTGGTCAGGTGTTTGCTCCTCTTGCATCCTAGGCATGGCAGTGTGCTGAGATGGCGGAGCTGTAGAGCTTCGAGTTGCTCTTCCTCGAGTCATTGCTGAACAGCAGTGGAGACTTCAAAGAGTGGATGATCCCCACAGATGACGGCAAAAGATGTTGACGGCGAAATATGGTCCGTGCAGGGGGAACCAAACTTCGGCCAACAGGGTGTAGAGTTCAGGAATCAATGCCACTCTTGAAGTGTTGTGGGAGATGGTCTAAAGGAAGAGAGGGAAGAGAGGTCAGTGTTTTTAATGTGGTTCGGCCAAATCCGAGCGGTACCGGACCCTATGTCCACGGCAGAGATTTTATTGATAGTATGTAGAAGTTTTGTTTACAAGATTGGCCTCCCTCCTCTACTAACAAGACAGTCCTATTTATAGAAGAATGAGAGCAAACATATATTAAATGCTAGCTACAGTTGTGTAATATCAATTAAATGGAAAAGACATTAAGAAGTCTGTATCCTGGCAATGGGCTGTGAAGCAGGCCTTCTTAGGCCAACAAGTAGGCTTCGTAGCCACCATTGTGTCAGGCAAGACGGTCTGCTGTATTAAGCAATGGCTTCTCAGGGAAGCCGTTTAGGATTGCCGTAGCGAGGGGGCGAGCGCGGAGGGAGCAGCTGTTGACCTGATGCCCGCGCCTATTATCGCTGAGTCGCGCTGTCGCTGAGGCACGATCTTTTAGACCATGGTCGAGCGAGGCGGTCGGGATAGGATTTAGCACTCGATGCGCTCGTTGCTGTTGCCTGAGCTCCCAAGGGCTCCTTGCTGCGGTGCGAGGACTGGTCCTCAGGTTCCCGGGGATTCATCCACACGAGGCTATTTTTAATGTATAACAAATGGGTTATGGCAAGAAATAATGAACCAAATGCTAGAATTTTGCATTCCAATATGAAGGAGGGGCATAAGGTAGGTGCTAGAGAAAAAAGACTAGGTTTATGCAAGATAAGGTGAGATTGGAGTAACAATGAGGGTTATAGTTGAATTATAGCTATGTACGATGTGATTTATATTGTTGTTACATGAAATGTTAAAACATGATATCATGAAATTGAAATACATGATGAATTTGAAATCTTGACTTATGGCTATGAGAGCCAGAATTTGACCTGGAATGGCCTAATGTGCTGAGAAAAGCATATGGTGAATTACTTTAGTGGTAAGCCTTTAAATACCTTGTAATCCTTTTTGAAAATGATATAAGTACCAGCTATTTATTGGTGGTATGTATACATGTGTATGTATGACTATTATTGTGTGATGAATTCATATGTTTGGTTTTTATTTATCTCACTGAGCTCCAGTCTCATTATTATGTTGATTGTTTTTCATATACTCAATAATTAGTTGCAAATCCCTCTATGGACAAGTAAAATGGATAACAATCCAATGGAAATTATGGCTGATACATTTACCACCACAATTGATAGTCCTATAGGAACATATGAAATCAAGATCCGTTATATAATAATTGTGAATATGGCTAAATGTTTCATGAGGTAGAGGTCATTCCTCTACAAGCCCCTAATGTACTTTTGATGATGGCTATGGGTTGGTTTGGTCCCGAGGGGAGCTACCATCTACTTTCTTTTGCTCATTTTTTGAAAATGTATATAGCATGGCCATTGAGTCCTTAGGGATAAAGTTAGTTTAACCTATACATCTGGATCCATATATGTTATAGGTTAAACTAACTTTATTTTGTTTTGTCTCTAAAGGAACTTGGGGTGCTATAAGAAAATGCTCTGTAAAGCTAGCCAAAGAGATGGAGTTGCATTTTGAAAAAAGCTATGAAAACGTAGAACACTAATGTTAAATAGGCATGTGCCTTAATGGACAATAGATCTGTACATTATGTAAGTCTAAGTTTGTATATATATATATATATATATATATTAGCGATTCGAGATCACATGCGTTCTCTTTTCTCTCTTTTCAAATCAATTTGAGTCACTTGCATATTAATGCAACTAAGTGAACCTTGGTTATAATGAAAGGATAAAATCAAATTAAAGGCTGGTGATTATCAATGGAGTAATTGATATTCACGTCGATTATGATCAGGATTTCAGGTTATGAAACATCTATTCATTTATGACCCAATTAAAATTTTATATGAATCATGGATTGACCCATAACCTATACATAAAGAGTCAAATTCAATTTATCTATTTATCCATTTAATAATTATTATTTTTATATTATTTTATTCTATCATTTTTATTTTCATTATTTTTCTTACCAATAAATTATATTTTACTATCACCATTAAAAAATAATTTTTATTGTTAAAATTTTAAATTATATTTTAACTCTATTATTAAAATATAATTTTACTATTAAATTTTAAATTACATTTTAATTCCATCATTAAAAAATAATTTTTTACTATTAAATTTTAAATTATATTTTAAAAATATTTTATTTGTACTACAAAATTGAAGAAAAGTTTAATAAACTAAGAATAATATATTTTTGATTGGCATGCTTTTCATTTTTTACTTCAAAGTTTTTTTTTTACATATTATATATACAACATGTATAAAAATGAAAATAAAATAAATGTGATATAAAATTGACATTTCTTAAAAAAAACTTTTTGCTTAAATAATTAACTAATTACTAATATTTAAATAAAAAAATTAAAGCTGAATATATTACATAAACAAATATTAATTGACTCTTAAGCCAGCTGCAAGTATGTTTATAGAGATCAAAATGTTAAAATACCATCCTTTTTAACCTATATAATATGCTAAACATATCATCTTTTTTATCTTATTAAAATATTAATTATAAATATAAATGGATAAATAATTATCTATTGGTTGATCCAACATGACTTTTATTTAATAGAGTTAATAATCACTTAACACACAGTTATCCAAAAATTAATATAAATAAGCTATAATAAGGAAGAATATGGATGATTAAATAGATATAATTTATAATTACCAGGTTTATTAGCGTGTGCGATTGTGTTAGAATTTTAGGACTTTTGATTTTATTTTTATTTAATTTAATATAATATTTTCTATTTAAAAATATTTATTTTAAGTTTTAAATAAAAATTAAGTTAGATGGGGTCATTGATATCCATGGATGAATATATAATAACCCTTTTGTTAACAAATTAATATCTTATCTATTCATTTGACCCCGTTAAATATTATGAATGAATTTGAATTAACCCAAAGATAATTGGATTGGATAAATTCATGAATATCCATCCATTTTGCCATCTCTACTCTGAACCATATGATTGAAAATACAAAAATTTCTAATACATGTTCATATTTTTATTATTCTATCAACATGTTAAAAATTTAACTAAATTGATTTCATATATAAAATTCACATTATGTTGTATGTATTATTATAAAAAATGATTATAATTAATAAAAGTTAATTTTATTAATTTATTTATGTTTAGTTCACATGTACAAATATACATGAATAGTAAATTAATACTTGAATTTTATATTTATATATTTAATTGTGAGTTATTTGTGAAAAATACTGATAGTGTAAGTATTACCATTCTTGAATGATTAGACCATCTCCATTTTGGCTCCTTACGGATCAAACCAATTAGCGCCAAACCATAAAGCATGACATTGGAGTCAAAAACTGCTAGTGTAATTGAAATGTTGAATGCAGGTCAGGCTCCATTGATAGCCAGCGGGGAAGAGTTTGAAGCCATTGTGCGGAACATGTGGCTCAGTAGATGCTAGCATGGAGCATGTGAGTTTGTAACTTCGTATGCAAAAAATAAATTATGGATTTGGTATGAAAAAATAAATTATGAATTTAAATTGTTAAATGTCAAATGATCATGCAAAGTGGTTTTTTTTTAGTGTGATCTTATTCTTATTTAATTTTATTATAGCACTTAGTTTTGTATAGATACTTATTTTGTGGTGGGGGCTCTTAAATCTTAGGAAAAATCTATTACACATCATTTTTTTTATTGGTGTAAAATTATACCATTAAATGGATGATCTAAATTTCTTAAAATTTGATAGACAATTATATTTATTTATAATTTTTCAAAATGGAATATGGGCCATACATTCAATGATATAACTTTACACCAATAAAAATGTAATACATAACAATTTTTCCCTAAGTCTTATGTGATGGGCTGATAACTAAAATTGTTAACGTGGATCCAGGTTTGTGGATAGGTTCGCCAGTCCATAAAAAAATATAAACTACGATCCATAAAATCAGGATTCATTAAAATGCAAATTCGAACCAATCAAATTTATTGGGTCTATAATCTACACAAATCTAACTCAGTAGTTCGTGAACAAATTCATATTTTTTTTCTTACTTATTTATTTAGTAACACCTAATTATATACTCGCTGATACAATTTTTATTTTCTTCATATATATAATTTTATATTTTATTAATTATATGTAAATTTAATACATTATGAAATTATTTATGGCACGAAACTTACTATATTTTTACGTTTTTTTATTATATATAAGTTTTTTTCGCACTAAAAATGAGTATTAGGTTTAAAATTATTATTTTGAGTTAAAAATAATTTTTAAAAAAGATTTAAAAATTTAATATTTTTTGAAAAAAAATAGAATATTTCACAGAATTCATTAAGTCCGCAGATTATTTATATTAGGACTCGAATTGCTATTTTGACAAATTGTATTTTTTACGGACCGGACCGACTCCATTGTTGACCTAATTTGTCTGTTGAGGAGAAGTCTCAATTTCACCCTATATATATCCTTTTAATACGTCTTCCTGGTGTCTCCCCTTGTGTATTTCTTTTCTAAATTCTTGTGATTATTCCATTCAAATCGTAGGAATTGACGGATAAACATTGTATACTTGCTCCCTCTTATATTTCTTTTTCCCTGTTTCTTTGATTAAAAAAAAAACTATGGAAATAGAATTCAGGTAATACTATACTTCTTTCTCTTTTCTTACTAGTGATTGGGTATTCACCAGTTTAGCTCGACATGCTTTACGTTAATATGCTTTACCAAGGACCGTTGTCTAACGGTGGATCTCATCTTTTTATTCAGTGTGTAAATCAACAGAGGATTTAAAATGTCGCTCCTTTCGAGAACTCAACAGAAATCAATCTATGGAAAAGGCTGTGACATTAGACATTAAATCAGGCTCCTTCTCCTGGGACGGACTTTCTTCACTGCACCGTACGGAACGCATCAGCAGTAGTGAACAATCTGAATATGAAACGAAGAAAACTCTTGCTGTTTGTTATCTTGTGCACCATATAAAATCTTCTTCATTGTCTAAATTTATTCCAACTGGATATTAATGTGCATGTTTTTATTACAATTATTAATTTTATTTTATTTTTCTTAGGATGTAGAATTACAGGAAAAAAGTATGACAACTGATAATTATTTTATTTATTGACCTGCTTCCTTGATTTCTCTTTTCTTTTTCGCACATAGGTGACTGTAAATTCTGGGGGAGTTGTTTTCTTTGCACTTTTCAATCGTCATGGAAAGGATGATGCTTTTCCAACGGAAGAAACGGCTGTCATAAAGATATCATAAACAAGAGTGACAACGCAATCTGAACGCCTTGCTTATGAATTTGCTAAGCGGTTGAGAGTCCGAACTCCACAGGTAAACACTACTCTCCCAGATTTGTGTAATTATATATATTTTTTATTTTCTCTAGCCTACAATATCCAAGTAGAGTAACTGAACGGAGAAAATAAAAAATATATATAATTACACAAATCTGGGAGAATAGTGTTTACCTGTAGAGTTCGGACTCTCAACCGCTTAGCAAATTCATAAGTAAGACGTTCAGATTATGTTGCCACTCTTGTTTATGATATCTTTATGACAGCCGTTTCTTCTGTTGGAAAAGCATCATCCTTTCCATGACTATTGAAAAGTGTAAAGAAAACAACTCCCCCATAATTTATAGTCACCTATGTGCGAAAAAGAAAAGAGAAATCAAGGAAGCAAGTCAGGAAATAAAACAATTGTCAGTTGTCATACTTTTTTCCTGTAATTCTACATCCCAAGAAAAATAAAATCAAATTAATAACTGCAATAAAAACATGTACATTAACATCCAGTTGGAATAAATTTAGACAGTGAAGAAGATTTTGTATGGTGCACAAGATGACAAACCGCAAGAGCTTTCTTCGTTTCATATTCGAATTGTTCACTGCTGCTGCTGCGTTCCGTACGATGCAGTGAAGAAAGTCCGTCCCAGGAGAAGGAGCCTGATTCAATGCCCAATGTCACAGCCTTACCTAGCTTTTCCCATAGATTGATTTCTGTTGAGTTCTCGGAGGGAGCGACATTTTAAATCTTCTGTTGACTTACGCACTGAATAAAAAGATGAGATCTACCATTAGATAACGATCCTTGGTAAAGCACATTAACGTAAAGCATGTTGAGCTAAACTGGTAAATACCCACTCACTAGTAAGGAAAGAGAAAGAAGTATAGTATTACCTTAATCCTATTTCCATAGTTCTTTTTTTTTAATCAAAGAAATATAAGAAGGAGCAAGTAGACAAGTAGACAATGTTTATCTGTCAATTCCTACGATTTGAATGGAATAATCACAAGAATTTAGAAAATAAATACACAAGGGGAGACACCAAGAGGACGTATTGAAAGGATATATATAGGGTAAAATTAAGACTTCTCCTCAACAGACAAATTAGGTCAACAATAGAGTCAGTCCAGTCCGTAAAAAATATAATTTATCAAAATAGCAATTCAAGTCCTAATATAAATAATCTGCGGACCTAATGAATCCTGCGAAATATTCTATTTTTTTTCAAAAAATACTAAATTTTTAAATCTTTTTTAAAAATTATTTTTAATTCAAAATAATAATTTTAAACCTAATATTCATTTTTAATGCGAAAAAAATTTATATATAATAAAAAAACGTAAAAATATAGTAAGTTTCATGCCATAAATAATTTCATAATATATCAAATCCACATATAATTAATAAAATATAAAATTACATATATGAAGAAAACAAAAATTGTATCGAGTATATAACTAAGTATTACTAAATAAATAAATAAGAAAAAAATATGAATTTGTTCACGAACTACTGAGTTAAATTTGTGTAGATTATGAACCCAATAAATTGGATTGATTCAAATTTGCATTTTAATGAACCCTGATTTTATGGATCCTAGTTTATATTTTTTTATCGACTGGCAAACCTATCCACGAACCTGGATCTATGTTAACAATTCTAGTCATCAGCCCGTCACATAAGACTTAGGGAAAAATTGTTATGTCTGAAAATTAAAAGCAAAGGTAGAAGTGTATAACTCAGAAGTGCTAAAGCAGATGGCAATAAGTTGGTCAGCGCCGCAGCCCCTGGGAGGGTAAATAGCAGTAGGAGGGTCTGGAATCTTATCATTTGGCACCAGGTCATTTATAGGTGGTCGTTGATTGTGGTGATTGGTAAGCCGTCGCCAGTGCAAGAGCCTTAATTCAAAAAAATAAACAAAAGTAAAATCAATTCCATCAGGACAAATAAAGACAGATCACGCTGAGGGGCGCATATATATATATATATATATATATATATATATATATATATATGCCAGTGGTGACAATGGTTCTTCATCTGCTGCCATTAAGTGGTGGATTGGAGATATTAGTAAATCCTGTTGGAACTACTATGACTGGTAAACCAACAAGATTTCGTAGGCATACCTTTTCCCAATCGGTTGCGTTGCCAATGAATGCATCCACAGTGAATCTCTCCCTTACTTCTTAGATTAATCTTCCCCTCGCTCTCTGTGCCTGCAGCAGACAAAAATTTCAAGCTGAATGGCAAGGTAAAGCTTTGCCTAAAACTATAAAATCAGATATTGACATTGATGTATGCCATGTTAACATCACACATCATAAGTTCTTCAATAATGAAAAGCTTGGTCATGAATGAGGTCTTATTGTTGAAGATTGTCTAATTGGCACCTTCAACCTATGCATTAATTGCAGGCACAACAAGACAACATTGAACACAGATAAGTGTCTCTTGTCTATTCAGAATCTCAGACAAGTCTTATATTAAAGCTTCTTGCATTGAAGAGAAAACTAGATAATGCATGGAAAACAAACCTGTACATAATCTACTGCCGGAATTATGCATGCACGGTGTTCAGTGGGTCACTGATCTTGAGCTTCATACACATTATCCTGGCCTGAACGTTGCCACTCATCAAAGTGGGCCAGCATGTTAACATCCATTGCGAAATTGAGGATACCTTGAACAGAGTCAACCGTGTAATTCAGTTTGAAAGGGATCATCTTGACACCCTTTGATGCAAGAACATGA
>JANHAO010012991.1:0-16080 GCA_026873985.1 Saraca asoca | reverse complement strand
TACAGTTGAGTTACATCAAGCTATAAATGGAAAAGACAATAAAAAGACTATAAACTGGCCATTGCAGAATGTAGGCTGCAAAATGATCTCCCTAGGCTGGCGATAGGCCTGAACCTGTTGGTGTTTGATGTTGCATCACTACTGGATCAGGTGGAGGGCTAAACGTCCAGAGCGAGGTTTTCGGCTCGGGGTCATCTAGGGAATTGCTGAGCCCGATGCTGCTGCAGTTGGATGGTGAGCTTGAGCAGGACAGTCAGCTGCTTAACGGGCTAGTCTTGCTATCTTCTCGCTGGGTCACTGCCTCGCTAGGCGAGGGCTTGCTTTGCAGAATAGAGCCGGGACAACCTCATTGTGCCACTTCCTGTTGGGTGAAGTGAAGCTTGTGGAGTACCTTTGGCATCCCTATGGCCGCGAGTCCTTGCGTCCATTTTTGTATATAACAATGATAATCTGATTCTAAGAGAATTATTAGAATGGAAGAAAATAGTGATAGTTCATTTTATTAAAGTCCATATAAAATTAATATTATGCTTAGATATTAATCCACTCTATTTTTATTAAAGGTTGTTAAAATAACGAATAACATTTCCTTAAAAAGCATATTAATTTATCATAAGCTAACTAGGCCAAATTATGTGGACTGGTTATGGAACTTAAAGATTATCCTTAAGCTAGAAAAGATAGCTTACATCCTTACAAAGAATCCTCATATACCTCCATCTAAAGTTTCGAATGAATATGAAAGTTTTGACTTTGATGCTTACTAGAAACACCAAGAAAATACTAAATAAGCAGTATATGTGATGCTGGCTTCAATATCTCTTAAGCTTTAGAAGTAACATGAAAATATGACACTCTCTAAGATGATTCTACATTTATCAAAATTATATAAAGGGTGTGCTCATATTGAGATATATCAAGTATCTCAGGAACTATTCAACTACAAGATGGTTGAGGGATCATCTATTACAACTCATGTGCTTAAGATGATTGGATTAATAAAGAGATTGGCCTAACTTAACTATGTGATCGACAATGATCATGTGGTAAACATCATATTACATTCCCTTCCTTAGTCATATACGCAATTTGTCATGAATTTCTTCATGAATAAGATAGAGGTCTTTCTTACAAAGTTGCTTATTATGCTTAAGATTGCTTAAACAACTTTTAACAGAGAACAAATTGTATTAATGGTTAGTACTTCTTCTAAGTTCAAGAAGAGTTCTAAGCCTAAAGCTGAGGTTAAGAAACCTAAAGAAGGTGTGTAGAAGAAGAAAGAGAGTGCTTCTAAAGGCATCTACTACCATTATCGAGTAGAAGGCCATTAGAAGTGAAAGTATAAAGTTTATCTCAACACAATAAAGCAGAAAAAGCTCAGAGAAGCTTCTACTTCAGGTATCCTTGTCACTGAGATAAACCTACTTATTGTTCTACTAATTCTTGGATATTAGTGCCTATTATGGCTGACACATTTGTAATGATGTATAGAGACTATGAAGCAATAGAAGTTTGTAAAAAGCTAAAATGGACCTACACATAGGGAATGGAGCAAAAGTTGCAATTGTTAGTATAGGAACCCACCTTTTAGAATTGCCTACGGGCTTAATTTTAAAATTGAATAATTGTTATTGTGTTCTTAAAATTTCTAAGAATACTATTTCTATTTCTTGTTTAGACCAAGAGGAATTTGTTATTCTTTTTCATACGGTGACATGTTTTATAGTAAAAGAAAACTTATTAATAGATTATATATTCTAGAACTAAGACAAGAAATCTTAACGATCATAAATAAGAAATCAAAGTTTAATGAATCCATAAATCCAGTCCTATCTTTGGCATTGTTGATTTAGTCATATTAATGAAACTAAAATTACAAAGTTACATAAAGATGGATGTTTGGATCCATTCAATTATGAATCATATTAAACTTGTGAATTATGTCTCATTAGGAAAATGAATAAGAAACCCTTTATTGGAAAAGGGTGAACATGCCAAAAAAGTGCTAGAATTGCTACATAGTGATGCATGTGGTCTAATTAGCTACTCTAGCCAGAGTAACATTTTCCTACTTCATCAGCTTTATTGAGGATTACTCTAGGTATGGGTACATGTCTTTGATGAAATACAAGTCTAAAGCCTTTGAAAAATTCAAAGAATTCAAATATAAAGTAGAGAAACAAACTAGAAAATGTATCAAGACACTCAGATCAAATTAAGGTAGAGAGTACTTAAATCAAGAATTTATGGATTACTTAAAAAGGTTAGGGATCCTTTCACAATAGACTCCATTTATGATGCCATAAATGAATGGTGTTTCAGAAAGGAGAAACCATAATTTGTTTAACATGGGACATTCCATGATGAGCTTTGCAACTTTATCAATCTCTTTTTGGGGCTATAGTTTGGAAACTACTACATATATCTTTAACTATTCCCCATTAAAGTTTGTTGATAAGACACCATATAAGCTATAATTCAGGAAGAAACTAAGCTTTTCACACATGAGGATTTGGAGATGTTTCACTTATGTGAACCAGATCATCACAAACAAATTGGAATCTAAAAGTGATAAATGTCTATTTATATGATACCCTAAGGAAACAAAGGGTTACTACTTTTACCATCTTATTAAGCAAAAGATGTTTATCTTAATAAACTACTACCTTTTTGGAAAAGAAATTTATCCTTGAAAAGGCTAGTGAAAATAAAATAGAACTTGTAGAAATTCAAGAGGCACAAAATGACATAGTCCATGTGGTTAATCAAGTATTTCAAAGAGCTGAGATAAGTAATCAAGCTCAAAGTACACATGTACTCTATAGATCTAGTAGGGAACATCATGAACCTAAAAGATATAATTTTCTCCTTACATAAGAGAACGATAAAAAGCCTACTAGTTACTGGGAAGTAATATCATATATTGATTCCTTAAAGTGGACTGAAGCCATGACATCCAAAATAGATTCAATGCATGAGAACCAAGTATGGGACTTGGTCACTACACCTAAAGGAATAAAAACAATTGAGTGCAAATGGACTTCTAAAAGAAAGATAGATATAGTTGGCAAAATACAAACCTATACAGTTAGATTGGTGGCAAAAGGTTACAAGCAAGTTTAAGTAGTTAACTCTAAGAAAACCTTTTCGCTAGTTTTGAAGCCCATTAGTATTTTACTTTTAATAGTCACATACCATGACTATGAGATTTGGCAGATGGATGTCAAAATTACTTTCCTTAATGGAAACCTGAAAGAGGATGTATATATAACATAACCTAAGTGTTTGCCTTTAAGATTGAACCCCACAAGGTATGCAAGCTACAAGAGTCCATTTATGGATTGAAGCAAGTTTCATAAAGTTGCAACATCCATTATGTTGAAGTAGTCAAATTTTTTGACTCCATAGAAAATGTTAATGAACCATATGTGTACAAGAAGGTTAACGGGAGTGTAGTTCTATTCCTATTATTGTATGTAGATAACATACTACATATAGGTAATAACATTCTCATGTTACAATCTATTAACTTATGGTTGTCCAATACATTCTTTATGAAGGACTTAGGCAAAGCAGGCTTCATTCTGGGTATAAAGATCTATAGAGATAGATCTAAAAAGTTGCTTGGCCTCTCCTAATTCATGTACATAGACAAAGTCCTAAAGAGGTCTAGCATGGATAGGTTTAAAAAAGGGTTCTTACTTATGTCTCATGGTGTTCACTTGTCTAAGAAGCAGTGTCCTAAGATGGAAGATGAACAAATGCATGATTGAGATTCCCTATACATCTGCAATAGGATCAATCATATATATCATGCTATGTACGTAGCCAGATGTCTCGTATGCACTAAGTGTAAGAAGAAGATATCATGCCAATCTATGTGAAAAACATTGGAGTATGGCCAAGAGTATCCTTAAGTACTTTAAAAGAACTAAGGATGTGTTCTTGATATATGGAGAAGACTCTGGTTTAAGAATTAGAGGTTTCACATATACAAGTTTTCAATCAAATCAGGATGATTACAAATCACAATTAGGATTTGTATTCACTTTTAATGGAGGTGTCGTATGTTAGAAAAGTTCTATGCAATATACCACAACAAATTCTACAATCAAAATTGAGTATATTGCTATTTCAGAAGTGACAAAGGAAGCTATTTTGATAAAAAAAAAAAAAAAAGTTCATCACTAATCTAGTGGTTTTTCCTAACATTGTTAATCCAATAGAAATCTATTGTAATAACAATGGAGCCATAATACAAGCTAAAGAACCATGAGCTCATCAAAGATCCAAGCATGTCATGAGGCATTACCATTTAATCAAAAAGATCATAGAGCGTAATAAAATAAGAATAGAATGGATTCCCATAGATGACAATGTAGCTGATCCCCTCACTAAGGCTCCATCCCAATAAAAACATGATTATCATTTAGAAAGAACTGAGTTAGATATAAGAGCCATTAGCTTTAGGTTAAGTGGGAGATTTTTAGTATAAGATGTCCTAAAGACAATTGTTGTAATGGCATGGATACTACATATCTTAACATATTTAATAAAACATTATTTTTTATCCTTTTTATCAACTTAAATATATATATATATGTATGTTTACTATCTTGGATAAAGTCTTTGAAAATATAATTGTATACAAATAAATTATAATGGAGATTGTACTTATGAGATAATTTGTACATATAATTATAATTTCTAAATATTTCTAGTTATAGAATAATTGAGCAAATATGATATCAATTATTCATAATTAAATTAACATATGCTATGTTACATTCTTTAGAAGAATGTAGTGATCTCATACCCTATTTGATATGGAGATATCTAAACAAAACATATAGGTATATCTTATGGAACATATGACTGAATTGACCTACCATAAGAAACTATATGGAATGTTGCCATGTGATAATGGACTTTTTGTGTGAAAGGTGGTGTAAGTGATCCTTAGACTTGAAATCAACATAGTATCTCATGTATAAAGTGATGTACTTTAATTTTAAGTTTACACTCTTGAAAAGTAGATACAAGTAATTTTAGGTGCACTATGAAATACATGAAGGTAGTGATTGATCAAAATATAATTCATCCTCCTTAATAACAAAGAATGACATTTAAAAGATATTCTAACACTTATGCTATAATCAAAATCATAGGCCTATGTATTGATATATAAAAGAAGTTTTATGTATAATCAATTAATGATACATAAAAGGAGTTTACATTTAGCACATGGTTAAACATACACCCTAAATTGGACATTTAAAGGGTTGACACTTGAGTTATACCCTAAGTCCAATTTTAATATCAAGAGAAAAAAGGATTGAATTATGCAATAATACTTTGTCATTAAAGGTTTTGATTTTCTCAAATCTATTCTTGGCATTTGGGTGGTCATGATGCTTTGCTAGAAGTCAATCCTGATATATGAATTTGTTTCAACAATTTGGAGAAAATGTGTTTGAATTAAAAGGAGTTATGATTTAATTGAACTTATAGAAGCTTATAAATGAATTCATTAGCAACATGCATGGAAACTAATGGGTTGCACACAATAAAATCTCTTTGATCCAAATTTGGAAGAAAAGTTAGAATATAAAATGTTATGGATTTTTCATTTAATTGAACTCATAAAAGCTTATCAATGAATCCATTGCCAATATGCATGGAAACCCACATTATAAAATCTCTTTAATCCAAAGTCAAAGGAAAAGTTAAAATGCAAAATGTTATAAATTCAAAAGTTAAATTGGGTGAACATCTTGGAAATTTGAAATGATTAATTAAGTATTCTAATGTGATTAGAAGTGTTAATTTATCAAAGATTTAATAATTCTGATTGAGATTACAATTATTAAATAGTAGTAAATTTCCATTATTGATATTTAAATATTGTAGAACATTTATATTGACATTGAAGGAGATCCTGAGTAAAAGAATAGTTTCTCACTTAGAAATTGTTTTGAATTAATTAAAATAATTAGAAAATAATTACATAAGAGAGTTTATGAGTTTGAACTCATAAAAAAGTGTTTGGACTAGTTACACATAAAAGAAGGAGCATGTGGTTTAGAAATGTGGACTCCTTAGGCCAAAAAGGTTGCACTAGGCTTACAGTCCACCCACTAGATGAGTGGACAACACAAGAAAAGGGAAACCTTAGCTTGCGCCTACTCATGCTTGCTTCCTTGCTCTTACTTGTACACCAAACTCTTCTATTTAAAGAGGAGAGAAGCCAAACCATTAACATATCAATTCAACCCTAGCATACATGTTGTGTGCCAACTTTCTTTGTGTGATCTCACTTCTCATCTCCTATTTGCATTCAAACACCAAACATGCCCCAATGAATTTGTGATTCCTTAGAGAGCTAGCACCTCTTAAGTTAAGTGGTTAATTTTTCTATTCTACTTATTACATGAACTTGGTGGAAGCTTTGAATTAACTTGGTTCATGTGGATCACTATTGATGTTGGATATCAAATCTAAAAGAGTTGCCCTAGGACAATTTGAGAGACTCAATCATGGGGCTACTTGGATAGTTGTAGAAATACTTGAAGATCAAATTCATATTTGACTAAGGATTTTGAGAATAACTATCAAAAAGGTATAATTTAAAATGTTGGCTTAAATTTTACCTTGCTTATGAATTAATTTGTAAACAATGTGATCTAGGTTTGGAAAAAGTTTTAAAAATTCCACTGCACATACTTGATGCTTTGCTCGACATATTTGATATCCTTCAATCCAATTTTTCCCAACACATTGGTGTTAAGTGGAAGCAACCATGGCAACGAGACTAGTGGAACCATCCCTACCATCACCTCCACCCCACTGCCATCCTTTGCTACTACTAAAAGCTCCTCATCCTTCCCCGAGCTCCAACACCCTCTAGTTAGAATGCAAGCCTTTTACTACCACTAGCTCAACCATCTTCCACTACTACTAACTAACATTCCCATCCTTGACAAGGTAACATTGGTATTTCATAATTAATTTCCACAATTATAATAAAAGGCATAAAAAACCAAAAAGAAAATATTCCTAACTTTTTTTCTTTTTTTTTTAATGGATTAACCTGTAGGATTTGAAATTATAAAAGAAGTTTGCATAATTTTTGTAAACTATAGGTGTTATGGGTGGCTTCTAGTATAGGACAAAATAAGAGGAATCCAACTAAGAAGGGCCTTGAGTTAATCAAAAATGTTAAGCCCACAAAGAAGGTAGGTCGGCTTGCTCATAGCAAGCATGGGACGCAAGGTGAGCTTAGAAGACAAAAGTCCGCACTCACTAGGCAGAACAAATCTTGGGTCACTAAGAGGGGCAAGCTAGGTCCAAGATATTCACCCTGCGAGCTCGAGGATTAGCCTGTGAAAGTGCAAATCACATGACCTATGTCCTAATCAAATGAGCAGCCTCCAATCTTAAGGTACAGATAAGTCTAATAAGTAGTCAAAAGCACATTTCTCTAGCTAGCAAACTAGCCTCCAAAGGAAGACACCTATATGTAAACCTCATAAAGTATAATCTAGGTTATCTATACATGATAGCTACATGATGTAACTAATGTACAAATTGGGAAATTACCATTGTAACCTCCGCTGTTTCTATAAATAAGGGTCAATCCATTGTAAAAAGGGGGACTGAAAGAAAAGAGAAAAGAGGGGAAACTCTGTTACAATATGGAGAAAAAGGCCTGAGGGAAATTTTGTGTATTATAGCTCTGCTCATCTGAATAGTCAGAATCACTGCCTTAAAGGCAAATACAATTAGCATGGACGTAGGGGTCAAACTGGCTTTAGCCGAACCACGATAAAAATGCTCCTGGTATCTATTTTTCTTCTTCTTCATTCTTTTTCCTATTTGTTCGCTCACTCGCAGTTCACATTTAGGTGTTGACTAAGATCTGGGTCTAACAAAATCATATTTTACCATCAACATTTAAGTGCTAGAAAGAGGGCTTGAACCTCCAAGCTACTCTCCATCCATTCTCTATGATTCACTAAGCAGTCGCAATGGTAGAAGGAAGAACAACCAAGAGTGTTGATGCTGTCACTGGCTAACCCGAGGATTGTGCAGTACAATGCGAGTTACCACTGGGGGACTCAGCCTTCCCAACTATTGGCATATCTACCATCCTCACGATGAATGTTATGGATAATATGGCGCCATTGGCCCCCACCAGCCTATTGTTCTTGAGATTGACGGAGTTCAAACCTGGCATTAACATCAAGAAGCTCTTGAAAACATGGTGAAAGAAACGGCTAAAGCGGTTAGGATGCTAGCTCAAGCACAAGTCTAGGAAGCACGAAAATAGGCTCAGGTCATAACATCAGGAGGGGGACAACATGATAATGCGGCTTATCCCTCTCACTCACAGGAAAGTTCAAAAGTCTGACGGCTCCATAAGAGCCATGGAAAATAGCGACCTCAGACCTTGTCTCACTCAAAGGGTTCGACTAGGTCCAACTAGGGACACGTCTCAAGTTACTATTCCCATGATCAGGAGAAATACAAGGGTCGTCACTCTTCTGACCATCAGTTTGGAGAACATGACTCGATGGTCAAAGAACTCCTTTAGAGGGTAAAACAACTGAAAGAGTGTCGTTGAACCCAAGACAGCCAAGACCGCTACAAGGAGAAGATTGCATTCACCAGTGAGATAGAAAAGCAACCTCTCCCTCACAAGCTAAAGATCCTCGTGGTCTCGCAGTATGATGGGGATAGTGACCCTTACAACTATCTGGATGCATTTAATATCCAGATGGATCTCCAAATGACCAGGCCACTAGTCAAGTGTCATGTCTTCCCAACTACGTTTGAGGATATACCCTGAACTTGGTTCAAGAATCTCCCGGCCCATAGCATTAGTGGTTGGGAAGAATTCCAAAAAAAATTCATCAACCAGTATAAGGCATTGAAAATGTAGCTCATGCCACCTTGCATATCTCACAACTGTCTTCTAGCGAGAAAGCAAACCACTAAAAGACTACATCACTTGATTTAGGCATGAGATTAATAATGTGGAGAAGCCATCCGATGAGAGTATCTTGACAGTGATCTCCACGGGACTCCGCAAGGATGGGAAGCTATATGAAAGCATTTACAAATCCCTAATCAATAGCTTGGGAGAGTTCTACAAGCGAGCTGCCAAGGAGATTAGGTGGGAGGAGACCTTGGCCTGAAGAAGATCGATTGGGGAGATGTGAGTAACGCCTCTAGCAACAACGAGTAGGGAAACCAAGTTAACAATTCTGGCCTCTGAACCGCAAAAAAGGCTAGGGCTGAATGACCTCAACATGACTTCAAAGCCTATTGTGTCCTTTCAGACACTCAGGACAAGATTTTTACAACTAAAAAGAATAAAGAGGACTTCGAAAAGCCTCTACCCCTTACAACTCCCAATAGGTTCAGAGACAATAGAAGTAAATTCTATACCTATAACAACATCATTAGGCATCATACCTCGGAGTGCTGGACACTTAAGGATGCTATAGAAGACCTCATCAGGAGGGGTCACCTATAAGAGCATATGGTGGAGCCCTCGGGATGGTAACCTAATGCCCTAGCAAGAGTTTAACTAAGCATAAGCATTCGTAATCGAAATTGCTTCTCATTTTTGTAAAATGATTTAGAAATTAATGAACATATTTTGAATCTTTACACTAATCTTTACATGAAGTTTTAGTAAGTTACCTTGCAGGAAAGCAAACTATTCTGGGAATTGACCAAGTCCAGTCACATACGACTTGACCTAGCTACAAGATAGCCACCTAACTATAAGATAGCCACCTGGTTACAAGATAACCACCCGGCTACAAGATAGCCACCTGGTAACAAGATTACCACCCAGCTACAAGGTAGCCACTTAACAACAAGATTGCCATTCGGGATGATTACCCAGCTATGAGGTAGTAGCTCAGACAGAAAATCACTCTCGCTCTCGCATGAGATCGTCAACCTTTCTGTAAAATCAGACTACTATCTCAAGAATATATGTGCATGACTTCTAAATGTCATGAGTATTCCAAATTAGCAGTTTGCAAACTGAAGCACTCGATGTTTATCCTAGCACTATTTCTCTAAATCTGGCACAGGATTGCCAGCTAATCAGCAAGATCGCAATAATCATATCTCTCATACGGTCAAATGATTATAGCTCTCATGTGGTCAAATGCTCGCAGCTCTCATGCGGCCAAATGCCTGCAGCTCTTATACGGCCAAATTTTCGTGGCTCTCATATGGCCAAATGCCTGCAACTCTCATGCGGCCTATTCAAGATTTTCTGTTTTACATTGGTCCATGTACCTAAACACTTAGTTCTAAATTTTATTAATGACTCGGTATTAAAGTTTATTACCCATAATGAGTCAACACGGTTAATTGGCCACTCTATATGGCATATATCCTTTTGGGCCATGAATTATTGTATTAAATCCATCTTTTGTTACTTATTAAGACTGACCTATCTAATGTTCATCTTACCTAATATATGTTGAGTTATTATTTTGTAGGAAATCATTCACAATGACTTGAGCATCTTATATGATAAATGTAGGAAAAATAGAAGGGAATGGAATTGTTCAGCACCTTTTGTTATAAGATAAATCTATGCAAAGTCCAGAATCAAATATAGTGTCTGAAAACAAGGCTCAAAATAAGGGGTACAAATTGCAAAGTCAATTTAGGAGGAGACTAATTCTGGGAAATCGGGTTTTGATGAGAAGCAAGCTCAATGCTTGGGGTAGACGAAACGTCCCTTGTCTAATCATCCAAAGGTTTCGTGACTTGCAGATCAATTCTTCGACAATGACGTTCTCAGTATAAGGGTCTTGGCTTACGGATGCCATACTTTTGTTGGAAGACCTAGCTCTAGCAACCTTCTTCTTAAAGCCCTCGACAGCATCCAAGGCCTCTGGTCTGAAGAAGGAAAGATCTAGATTTGGATGCTACTTCCATAAAGTATACAAGAAGAGGGAGCTCATCTTAGACTCTGCGTCTTTTTCTACCTTCACGATCTGTTTGTTAGTTTTGATAATAATCTGATTGACCTCTTCTTGCTTTAAGGTGATCTCTTTCCTAGCCACCTCAAGTTCAGCTTTGGCGACCTCTTCCCATTATGCAGTAGCTTTGAACCTTCATGTCACCAAGTTGAAGCCCCGAAGTCCTATTTCTTGGTCTCTTTTGATTCTGACCAGCTCCTCAATGGCTCTGTTAAGCTCTAATGTGATAGCCTCGTGATCTGCCACCTCACAAGCTTGAGCTTTCTTGGCCTTTTTTTGAGCGACCTCAGCTTCTTTTGCCTTATTCTCCATCTCTAATGCTTTAGCGATCACAGTAGCCAAGTCCTTCGCTAACCTGGTATTCCTATTTTCATAGGACTAGAGCATTTCCCCCATCTTCACTACTCCCAATAGACCCTAAAACATGAATCAAGTTAGACCTTGGAAGAGCAAAAAGAAGATCGAATGGCAAAAACATGATTTACCAGTAAGACTTCATGTGTGGTGAAGCGCATCAACCCTCCACTCGAGATTTCCATTTCCAATGGTCAGGGGCTAGAATGAGATCTCAAGATGTCCTGCAAGTTTTCTTGAATAAAATCAAAAGATCCTTGCATCCCAGGGCCAAGGCTTGGTTGATGCTCTTCTGCCACCTTTTCGCAAGCTGCTTACCTTGAACCACTAGTAGTCTGCTTCCCCTTGCTTATCCTCTATCTCTTGGTAAGGGGCTAGATGAGGTTGTAGCTCTAACCACCTCAGTCGTTTCATGAAGAAAGGTAAAAGTTGGCTCTGGAAGAGGCACCGCAGTCACCTCAGGAGGAAATAGGTTTGGATCAGTAGGAGCTGCCATAATGGTGGGACCAGAAAGGGTCACAGCAACCTCAAGCTCCTCAAACTCATCAGAGGGTGGGCTCGAGAAAAGAAGTTTCACCATTTCTTCGTAATCTTTAAAGCAAGCTAGACTAATTTCCTTCACCTAGTGAGCTCCAATCTCTCTAGTAAGCTTGACGTCCAGTGATGGAGCTAACCCACGAGCTCGAAGGAGGTCATCATCAAACTTCAGATTACTCTGCAAACTACTGATCGCAGTGAAACGGTGTAACACCTCGACCTCCTCAGCTTCAAATGATGGTTTTACTTTGCCAGCCCCAATTGCAAAATAAGATAAAGTGTTAAAAATGAAATGTGAAATCACTAAGAGCTCACATAATCATAGCTTGCTTACATGGTGTCAAAGCAAAGTCAAAATTATGAAGGGAATGTAAGGATGGGCATAAGATGTAGAACCAGCTAGTCTTATATTGGCTGACATTCAATTTACCCTTAGTCTCTCCCTGAGGTCAAGCCCCTTTAAACTCAGAATTTCAAGCTAAAAGATAATAGATCCCATCTGGGGAGCTCGTATTTCTCATGCTGAAGAGATGGCATAAAACTTTCATGGATAGGGGAGAAAGGTCCTTCCTCAAATACATGAGTGCTAAAGAAATAAGTTGGGTATAAGAGTTTGGAGTTAGCTGGGCAAGAGAAAGCTTCAATTTATTTAACAGGTTAATGATAAAAGGATGAACCGGGAATCTAAGCACAGCATCGAGGTGACAAGGTTTAATCGCGATGAACCCTTAAGGAGGATGAGTTGTATAGTTATCAGGAGAAGGTGCCATGAGAAGGCAACCTTTAGGAATATGGAAGCTTTTCACTATGCCTACGAGCTTGTGTAACTCAATGGTCAAAGGATAGTGATTGAAGACTGAGTGGTCCAAAGAACCCCCAATGGTTTGTAGCCTTATACTAGGCTTGGGATGAGAAAGTGGTCGTTCAGTGACCTAGATAGCCCTAGAGGCCACTCTCGTTAAAGGATACCTTGGTTCCCCACTGCTAGCTAAGGATTCGGGTTTAGCACTTCCAATCCGGTGGCCGCAGCATTTATGGGCTGCCATCTATGCAAAACATGAAAGAAAAAAGGAACTGGTCAACCCACTGAAGGCAAACCCTTCCTGAGACAACTGCTTAAATGAAATTTCTTATGCAACAAACCACAATACACCTCGAGCCATCAGGATAGACACTAAAAACAATCGACTAATGAAGCCCGATTGGATCATTAAATCCCTAAAATAGAAGGGAATCCAAGCTAGCAATATATAGATTGTCAGTTAGCTAACAAAATGTTTTGCAACAAACTGGAAAACATTATCAAACCAGGCAATACCACATTCAAAGATCCACCAAAGTAAGAAAACTGGGAAAGCTTACCATGATAAAGGAGCAAATCAAATCCCAAAGTAATTAAAGAGGAGGAAGATTTCGATCAAAGAACGACCAATGTGCCGCTACGGCAAAACAAGAATCAATAGAGTCTAGGGACAAGACTAGCAATTGCTGCTTGAAAGTTTAAAGGACAAAAGTATTAGTGTGCAGAAATGTGAAGGGGATGAACACTTTGTCCCGCTTTTATAGCATCAATTTATCAACTGATGGGTTTGAAAATTGATCAATTGCCTGATATCAATGATCCAGAAAAGTTCCTAGGATTCAATTTTTTCCAAAATGGCAGTCTTATGAAAATGTGTATATTAAATGAAAATAATGATGACAGGCATAGAAAGAAAGGCAAAGCGAAAATTCAAATGATGACATCACACTCCCCAGCCTTAATCAAGGAGCCACAACTCCCAGCCCACAAAGTGAATTGAGAGTTTGGGGGGTTAATGTTATGGGTGGCTTCTAGTATAGGACAAAATAAGACGAATCCAACTGAGAAGGGCCTTCAGTCACTCAAAAGTGTTAAGCCCACAAAGAAGGGAGGTTGGCTCACTGATTGTGAGTATGAGATGAGAGGCGAGCTCAGAAGATAAAAGTTCGCACTCGCTAGATAGAACTAATCTCAGGTCGCTAAGAGGGGCAAGCTATATCCAAGATATTCACCCTGCAAGCTCGAGGATTAGCCCGTGGTACCATAAATCACATGACCTATGTCCCAATCAAATGAGTGGCCCCCAGTCTCAAGGTACGGATAAGTCTAATTAGTAGTTAAGAGCACATTTCCCTAGCTGACAAACCAGCCTCCAGAGGAAGACACCCATCTGCAAACCTCATAAAGTAGAATCTAGGTTATCTGTACGTGATAGCTACACGATGTAACTAATGTATAAATTGGGAAATTACCATTGTAACCTCCCCTGTTTCTATAAATAGGGGTCGGTCCATTGTAAAAGGGGGGACTAAAAGAAAAGAGAATAGGGGGAAGCTTTGTCAAAATACAGAGAGAGAGAGAGGCCTGAGGGAAATTTTGTGTATTGTAGCTTTGCTTGTCTGAATAGTGAGAATCACCGCCTTAAAGGTAAATACAATCAGCATGGATGTAGGGGCCAAACTAACTTTAGTCGAACCACGATAAAATGCTCCTGGTGTCTATTTTTCTTCTTCTTCATTCTTTTTTCTATCTGTTCACTCACTCACAATTCACATTTCAGGTGTTGACTAAGATCTGGGTCTATAAAACCAAATTTTATCATCAACAACAGGAAAACGCAGTATATCTTACTCTTCAAAATATGTTCATTCTATTTAATAACAAAGTAGATCCCAATATATATATATATATATATATCTAAGTAAAAAAAAAAGAGCCTTTCATATATTAGTTTAGTTAGACCTTAAATTGAATGTTATCAAATAGCATCCTTTAATAATTACAAGTCTTTGCTTTATTGTAAGGTAGGAATACCTTAATAGAGGTTTGGAAATTGCCATGTTTCAAATAGAGCATTAAACTGAAAACTGAAAACGAGCAGAGCATCATGTTGGAGAGGGACCCCAACAATAACAACTTCCCAACTCCAATGAGGTAGGATGCAGACTGATAGCAATAGCCAGTTTGGAGGTGGTTAGTTCATAGCTCATTACAAGACCCCTACTAGCTGATTAAGACAAAGAAGATCAGTGGGGAAACTGGTGGCTTGATGTTGTGGGCGTAGCTAATCGTAGCTTGGCCAAAGCTAAAAGTTGGAAATAGCAATCGGCCTAAGGGTCAATGATGGCATAATGTTTTAGCAATGGAAAGCTACCTTGGTGGTTCACCCCTATTGTCATCACTAGCCATTGGGCTAGATGGTGGCTCAAAAGAATGTTCCTTTGTAACTATGCTCATCTCCTACTCATCAATAGGATCGAGTGGTGGTAAGAAGTGAGAGAGTGATGAAGGAAAAGATAAGAGATTAACCATGGAAGTTGGGAAATCGTAGAATGTTCAAAGATTTAAAGAGGAAATGAGAAAGAAATATCTTGTACAATAGCGGTGGTTCAGTAAAAGGAAAGAAAAAATTGGAAAAATAAAATTATATAGTTAAAACTTTTGGGTAACTGCATAAGTGACCCAAAAGGAAAATTTTATAATTTTGAAAATTCTAGGGGTTCAAATGAAATTTAAAAACTTATTAGACTTTGAAAGAATTGTAAGAAAGAAAACATTATCCTCAAAATACAAAAAGAACAAAATCATTTAGAGTCACTTTAAATCTTATAAGTATGTTTTAGTGTGTGTACTATTCTTATTTATTGCCTTTACATGCTTTTTTCTAGTAAGAAAGCCCTCAAAATATTTATCTATTATATCTTGTTGCACAAAACTTATAACAATATTTTAGACTAATGTTAGAGTATCCTTATCAATCTTTTATCTTATTTTAATTTAGTTCTAAGTTTTAGTATAATATTTAGATGGTTTGTTATTCCTATCAAACAATATCCATTCACAATGGAAATTTACAGAAAATTAATTTTAATTATAAAATTTTTAAAAAGTATAATTAAACTTATTTTTTATATTCTACCGTATTTTTGTTAATAATATTACGTTATTATAGAACTCTAAATAGTGTTATATGATAATCTCTTTTGTTCAAAAATACTGTTATCTGAGCAAAATACAATTGTCCTTCAAATATTGCAATATATATATATATATATATATATCTCTTATGTTAGGTTGGAGTTGTCAACCCAAGTCCCACATCGGTAATGGAAGAGGGAGATGCTGGGTTTATATATGTGTGGAAACTACTCC
>JANHAO010012990.1:0-16079 GCA_026873985.1 Saraca asoca | reverse complement strand
CTTTGTTTCTTGCATGTATTCTCCTTCTATCTTTTCCTTGATCTAGATGCAACTTCATTCTTTGAATTTCTTCCTTCTTTTCAGTTCTTTTCATCATCCTTAGTAGGTTCTGTATCTTCTTGAATTATGTCATTCAGTACTTGATTCAAGAGGAGAATAGGTTAAAACTATCATATCTCTTTCTTATATTAGCATTAGTATAGGGTTTAGGTCTGCTGTAACTACTATTAGTAACATACTCAATTGTGAACAATCATCCATAGCACCAACCATTTACACAAAATAACGAAGTAACTCTTTTGTTTTCTATGGTAATTAACACACACTACATGTTTAATTCAAATACTAGGAATTAAAACTTGATTTAGGCTACAATGGATTGATTTGCACACTAGAACTGAATTAGAGTCTAGCTTAGGCCCTAAGGATAGAGAAGTTGGCTAAGTCAGGGACTGTTGATAGCATTCTTGAATATTAGACTATGACTACTGGCAGTGGAGAAAAATTTTATATATTTTTATTCTACATGCATCATACATGAATAAATCATCTCAGTATATATGTGAAAGGAGGCATGTTTTGCCTATCAAATGACATTGTCATTAGTTCAACATGGACATGTAAGAAAATATGTGGACTTTTTTTGGACTTTTATATTAATCTGGACTTTTTCTCTATTTATCATCATTCAACTAATAAATCTACTAAAATATGTGCAATTTATCTTAATGTGTGACATTATGTACTAAATGTTGACAGTGACTCCTTGATCTTCACCCATGGACAATATATCTATTGTTATTCCTTTACCAATTTTATTTATACTGACCATTGTTTATCAAGGTGTCAACCTACAGGTTACTTTTCCATAGCACTATTCAACTCTAGTCTTATGGGAAGCAATTCTATCAGTTCATTAAACATTATAATTTAGGGTACTTTAACATCCGGTATGTTATTTTGTTATTTTTTGTTGTATAAGCCAGGACTTGTTATTTAAGTTTTAGCATCTGGTATGTTAATTAATGATAAGGTTGACCCAAACCTAGATGTTATTACCTAGATAAATGTCATTACCTATATGTTACACTGGCATATATCAGCATTATTTTTGTATGAGCATTATTTTTGTATATGAATTTGTAAGATCAAAGTCCAATACTTGTAGGAAGATTTCGGACATAGCCCCATGACAAACAACAAAAGCACTAAATCGAATATCTATTACTTTCAGGTATGTCCAAATTCATAATATATAAAGTTTAGTAAAACTTAGTTCATGTTATATACTTTGGTTATGAAAGAAAGTTCAAGAAGCCAATATGGTAGTCTTCAAATGCTTTGTTTTTATCCTTTTAGTTTATCCTATTGCTAAATAAACAAGCAAATTAGATTCGGCAAAGGAATTCTCTCTTTTTATAAAAAGAAAAATTATTTGCTCTACATTGCTTTATTAGGATATGGATAAATCATGGATTAGTTTGTCAAGGAATACAGATGAGTATAAGGAAGGATTAAACAAGTTCCTCGATTTTGCATTTCAACGATAATCTATCGAAGAGAAAATAATGTGTCGATATTGTAGTTGCAAATTTTAAAAAAATGGTTGAATAGAGCTTAAATGTATGACCACTTGTCTCAAAAGCAATTTCCAGTGGAATACACAAAGTGGGAATGGCATAGAGAATGCAACAAACCTAAAGCATCTTCTACTAGAGCACACATGGTCGAAACTTCTCAAGATATAGGTCTCTAACATCCTTAGAAGACATGATCAATGATACATTTGGGTTCGGTTGTATGTATTATGACAACAAGGCCAAGTCATCTGATGATGATGCTAGTAATAATGACAACATGCAAGGACAGACAATGGATAAAGTCACAGTAGAATTTTATGAGTTACTTAATGATGGCAATCAAGAACTTTATGAAGGGTGCGCGAAGTACTCCAAACTATCTTTTCAAACAAAATTATACCACATCAAGTGCTTATATGGCATGATAGATAAAGCCATGACAATGATTTTGGAATTATTGAAGGATGCATTCATGCATGCTAAGATACCTAGTTCCACATATGAGGCTAAGAGAACCATCACCAAACTTGGTCTTAATTAGACCAAGATAACTTGTCCAAATGATTGCATGTTGTATTGGGGTGAGGATGAGAATAGGGAAACATGTAAGAGATGTCAGGCATCTAGATGGAAGGAAAGGGTTGTGGGTAGGAAGAAGAAACAACCTATCAAAGTGTTATGCTACTTTTCATTGAAATAAAGGTTGCAAAGGTTGTTTATGTCTACTAAGACAGCTGAGCATATAAGTTGGCATGTAGCTAGGAATCATAACGATGGTTGGATGAGGCACCCAAGAGACTCTGAAGTGTGGAAGAAGTTTGACCTAACTCACCCAGAATTTACTTCGGATGCTCAAAATGTTTGCTTGGGTCTAGCCACTAATGGATTCAATCCATTTGGAACCATGAGTGCTAATTGCAGCATTTGGCCTATAATTTTGATACCATTCAATTTGCTACTATGGATGTGTATGAAGCTAACTTCTTTCATTCTCTCAATGACCATTTTGGGGTAAATGAATGCCAATGAATGACATTGATGTCTACTTGCATCCTCTTATAAAAGAATAGAAGGAGTTATGGATGGAGGGTGTGGACACCTATGATGTCTTCATGCATGAGATGTTCAAAATGTGGGTAGCACTAATGTGGACGATTAGCGATTTCCCTGGGCTTGGTAACCTATCTAGCTGGAATACACACACTGGATTAGCTTGCCTAACTTGTAACTTCGATGCAGTTCCATTACGTTTGCCTCATAGTAGAAAATGATATTTTTAGGGGCATCATCATTTTCTTGGAGCAAATCATAGGTTTCGATTAATGAGGCTTTGATTTGATGGGAGTCAAGACTTTAGAAACTCTCCAAAAGCATTGTCAGACACAAATATCTTCAGACAAGAAGAGAACATCAACATTACATTTAGGAAGCCAATACAAAGGGATGCTAAAGGGAAGTGAGCTCATGGAAAAATAATGAGGTTAACATGCAACAATGGAAGAAGAAGTCTATATTCTTCCAACTTCCATATTGGGAGACTAATATATTGCGTCATAATCTTGATGTCATGCACATTGAGAAAAATGTGTGCGACAATCTCATCTACACATTATTAAATGAGACTGGGAGGACAAAAGACCATCTCAATGCTCAGAAAGACTTTTAGGCAATGGGTATAAGAAGGGACTTGTGGCCTGATGACAAAGGAAAATACCAACCATCTCTTTTACAATGACAAACATAATGAAGGATGCATTCTTAAGAGGATTGAAGAATATGATGATGCCCAATGGATATTCAAGCAACATTTCTAAGTGTATCAACCTAAAATAATGCGAGTTGTTAGGTTGGAAAGCCATGATTGTCATGTACTTATAGAGCAATTATTGCCCCTGGTGATATGTAATGTGTTGCCAGACCAATTGACTATAGTGTTGGTTAAGTTCAACTCATTTTTCAAACAAATATGTAGTAAAACCTTCAACATTATTGACCTTGAGAATGTCCAACATTGAATAGTTCTTACACTTTGTCATTTAGAGATGTTGTTCCCCCTATCATTCTTCACTGTTATGGTTCATTTGTGTGTTCATCTAGTTAATGAACTTTGGATGGGAGGTCCAGTACAATATCGGTGGATGTACCCTATTGAGACGTAATTATTGATTTCGTACATTTAATTATGACCTGTAAGTAAACTTGTTTTCTTTCCTAATGACATCTTCCTTTATGTAGATATTTGGGACATATGAAGTCTTATGTTTGCAATAGGGCTCAACCAGAAGATTCCATTGTTGAAGGGTACATATTCGAGGAGTGTCTCACATTTTGTTCAAAATATTTGTAGGGAATTGAGATGAGGTTCAATTGACCAAGATGCATGAACGATGAACCAAATGATATTCAATACGATGACCTAAACCCTAATATCTTTCCTAATATAGGTAGACCAGTGGATAGTAGCTCCAGTTTCATGCTGACACATATGGAGATAAGACAAGCACGTCGATGTGTTCTATTCAATTGCAAAGAGGTTGATCCATTTTTGGAGTAAGTATTCATATAAGTATCCATATTAAACTATATATCTTTCATCATATATATTTATGGAGCAAGTATTCACATGTAGATGTTATTCCTTATAAAGAATTTAAGCTATATGTTAAGAGAAAAATAAGAAGCCAAACACGTTCCTCTGCTAAGTTGTAGAAGATAGTTAGCAAAGACTTTGCTAATTAGTTCTCTAGACGAGTGAGAATTAAAAAATATTTAATTTAGAATTCAATGTTGTAGGTATAACTTGAGAAGATGATTTTCTTTCTATAGGTTTTCATGGACAATGTGGTTGGCACCATGCCAAATGATTTGAAGCAGCTGGCCCAAGGACCTTTACCAAATGCTAGAAGGTTCTCAGCCTTCAATGTTAATGAATATAAGTTTTGGATAGTGGCTTGAGAAAATGGATTGAGAACCCAACATTCTAGAGTTTTCATGACTTATAAATCCAATTATGTGTCTAGCAATTAAGATGTCAATGGATAGGATACTGTTCTTCCAAATTATGGGAAACTGGTAGATATTATCGAGCTCAATTACTATGGAAGACATATCACCCTCTTTAAATGTATGTGGGCTGACACCACTAATGATAGAGGCTTTAGAAAGGATGCTTGGGGCTTTCATTTAGTAAATTTCAACAGATTGATTCACACTGGTGAACGAGAAGAACATGAGCCTTTCATATATACATCACAAGCTCAAATGATTTATTTTGTAGAGGATTATATATCTCCAGAGTAAAATGTTGTTATTCATCTCAGGCCAAGAAACTTATATGATATGGGTGAATTTGGGGACGATGATATGTGCAAGCATAAACTGTTTATTGAACAAGAGTTGAGTAATTTTTTTTAGAATGATGATGGAAATATTTAGTTGGCAAGGGAAGAGGAAAATGATCATATGGAAGGCCTTAATCTAGTATCCAATGTCGAGGAAGATGAGAATGTGTCAAAATAGCCTTCCTTTAGAATACTTCTTTTTTTTTTGTTTGAGAATTTAAATGTATATTTGCATTATTTGTGGTTTCTCTCAATGTGATTGAAATTAATTTAAGATTCTGGTACAATGTGCTAATACATACTATTTTACAATCTATTTTGTAGAAATACCTAATTCAAGATGTCCAAAAGTTTAAGACACACAGGGAGCATCCGATACTTACCCATCTCCTCCACAGCCCACCCGCTCCACATAGTCCCAGCCCATTTAGCCCCCACACTCCACACAACCCACATAGTCCCAACATTCATAGCCTATTCCACCCACCTAATCACCCATCTCACCGGACCCATACAGTCTGCACATGCACAGCTTGTATAGTTCACCTTGCCTACCCAGGACACAAAGCCTATTGCTCATGTAGGTGATAACATGGATGATAAGCTGCATGATGCTCATTCTGGTGATGAGATGAATGATGGGTAAGCTAAAGCTTTTGGTGCTAGGAAGAGTAGGCCCGGAAGTGGATGGTAATGCAATGTGATAGGTGACTATAATATATCATTTTCTTATGTGTTTGAGTTAAGATTTTACTAATATTTTGTACTTCTTTCAATAGATAAGGACGGTGTGGTCAAGGCCAAGAAGCTCCGGGTTGATCAAGTTTGGAGCTTAGATGGAAAGAAAATACTAATTGGGACGGACAATCATGGTTGGCCCATAGGAGACGAAGGAGGTATTTTCTCAGGTGCAATGGGTTATCTGGCTAGGACCAAATACACCATAGACTACGAGGCCTAGCCAAACATACTAGACTCAATTAAAAAGATGATATCTTCAACAGATTGGTGATGGTATGCAATAGAACTGCCTTAGTATTTACAATTCATATTTCATTCTGATACTAATGGATTTTTTTTTTGTCACAGCCATATTTTCAATTTGAAAATGATGAAATAGCCAAGTGGCTCACTAATCAAATGATTGGAAAGCACTGGAGGGATTTTAAAGGAGCCTTGTACAACATACATTATGACCTCAGCTTGACTATGGAGCAAAATATTGAACAAAACTGCCCCAAGGTATTACAAGAGAGCAATGGAAAGGTTTGGTCCTGATTCGGGATAAACAAAAACCCAAGGTTAGTAGTTTATTTAATTCTAGTGTGTAAAAATTATTGAATTTAATTATGCCTATATCAATGGCTAAATGAGTAATTGAGTTTCTTCATGCAGGAAATGTGCAGGCAAAATGTATGAAATAGAAGCAAACAAACCATTCCTCATACTGTAGGGTCAAAAACATTTGCATAGAAAAAGGATGAAATGGTAGTATAGCCACCTAATTTAGGTGAATACAATTAAGATTTGCTTATGAAATAACTCCTTTTTGCTTCTTTAAATGATAGGAGAAGGAGAGACAAGGTTTTGTTGGATAGGCAGAGTTGTGGGACACTATCCATAGGAGAAGTGATGGCTTGTATGTAAACGATGAGGCAAGAAGCATAGGGGTGAGGGTTCGTTGAAATCTTCATTACTTTTGAAATAGTAATCAGTTGATATTGATACCTATGTTTTATTGTTTACTTAGGAAAAATTGTAAGAAGCCTAGAGCCAAATGGACCAAACACAACTTTCAATAATTTCCCCAGACGATGCTTTTAGGCAAGTGTTTGGGAGGGAGCACCTAAGTTGTGTTCGAGGACTAGGCATAGGTGTTTGTCCCACTAGTGTGTTTGGGAGTAGTTCTCAAAGAGGAGGTGGCAGTTGTTCACTGGGCTGTGAACCAAGAACTTCATAGGCTTAAACCAGAGCTATATCAAAAGAAGGAGCAATTGGCTAAAACATAGGCACAGGTGCAAGCCATTATAGACTACATCAAGGCCATAAACAGGTGCATTCTACCCCATTTACTCGATCAACAGGTGGTATTATGTGTAAAACTTGATCAAATCTGTTATTCTAACTGCATGAATACTATTTATTGTTTGTTGTTTACTGCATTTCTATTTGCTATTTGCTACCATTTGGTGATACGTTCCTGTTTGCCTTTTTTTTCCTTTGTTTCATGTTTAATTTATCTTAGAGTGCAGATAGCAAGTTCAACTTTAATTTATCTCATCCTAAAATTTGAAACATTCTATTAATTACTAGACCTAATGACTTTGGTTTTGCTTACCAGCCTAGTGAATTTGTACATCCTCAATCTATAAATTTACAAGTCTTATGAACACTAAGGAAATGTAAGACAGGTGATGATTGTAGTGAATAAATGAATTATTGTGTTAGGATAAAGGTGATATAAAATTATAAAAGTGGAAACATGTATGGGCCAATTACAACTAGTTTTTCATATATTTATTGCAAAAAAACCAAACAATTCTAATACAATTTCATTATTTATGCTTTCCAAAATTGCATCAACAATCCCCACACAAATATCCTTTATATGTGGCTCATAATCATGCCATTCTTTGACTGAAGTCAAGTAATCCAAAGTCAACAAATATGTTAGATTGGTCTCATTTCCAACTTGCTGACCGCATTCTTTTGTTTTCTCAGAAATAATCTTAGCCAACTCTTTTAGAACAAACAACTGTTTATAAGATTGCTATACATTCTCTTCTCTTGGAAGTGTCACCGTAATCTCTCTGACACAGTCAAATAACAGTTGCCTTTTCTTCTACAATACCCCATAACACCATGTATAAACTACACACTATCAGCACTACTCCAACTACACTGTATTTAAGAAAAATATAAGTTACAAGATATAATGAGTCCAGAGGCCACAATTCCCTACAACATAAATAAGTGATAGTGAGAAGCCTAATATTCCAACCCAACTTCCACTGGCTCCAATCCCTATTAGCACAATAGCAAAAATGATGAACTATATTGCTACCACTAACGACATGAGTGCTGTATTTGAGTGATGGCTTGGATATTCTTTAGCAATTCTATGCATCTTACCCTGTAAACCACATTTTACTTGATACATTATTAAAAAAAACTGATATTATGTGTCGTTTTTCCTTGATGTGTTGTTTTATGTGTAAACCGTAAGAGGCTAACATTCTTTTTCTTCATTTATTAAAATTATAAAAGTCAATATTTGTTATAAGGAAAATTTGGCACTATGAAGTAGGCTGGCAGAAGCCCAAGTTCAGCAAAAGGAACGAGCTTGCTGTACTGTGAGGTCACTGTGTAAAAAGCCCTAGCTCATTGAAAAGCTTCAGCTCATTGAACAATCCTGAGGTCGCAAGCCAACAACTATCTCAGCATCTAAGCCTCAGCTCACTAAGATGAAGTCTTATCCAGCTAGAAGCTCATTGAAGTCGAGCATAAGGCCAACAGACAATTTGCACAGCCACTCTGCAAAATGCAGTCTATGGGTCCCACCTATAGAAAGCATTTTTCATATATAACTAGTAGCCTATAGAAATCAGTCTATAGTACTCTAGGCAGTCTTGTTCATTTAATATTTGATGCAACAGATGTATAGTTTACTTAGTTCCATTTGTACCCCTCCATGCTTCTATAAATAGGGGGCTAGAGCCATTGTAAAGGGAGAGTAAAAAAAAAAAGAACACTAGTAGAAACTCTGCTGGAAACCATAGCCAAAGCTTTGTAAAAACCTCTTCAGATTAATAAAAATACCTCCGTAGATGTAGGGTCCGGTGCTGTCCAAATTTGGCCAAACCATATTAAATCTTCGTGTTTCATTCTCTTTTTTCTCCCTCCCGCCATCTCTCGTCATTCACTGCCAAAACAACTGGGAAACAGCTTAGGTCTTGGAAGAACCCCCTCCATTGGCCGGATTCAGGTTTAACTGAAATCTACTGTCAACATTTTGGCATACTCGGTGGGCCCTCCTGTGTACTGGTTAATCCTTGGTCTTCTATTTAATCCTTTGCGAAGTTACGATGGCTAGAGGGAGAACCATAAGAACTTTAAATGCTTAAGTTAACTAGCCAGAAGGTCACGTGTCTTCAACGGATTCTTCGACGGCTCCTGTTATAGGTGCCACTACCTTTCTACCCCCAGGCAGTTCCTTTTAACCTCATGCTGTTACAAATGGGAGTGAAGGAATCAAGGTCTAGCCTCAACGCCAAGAGAAGCTAGAAAATATGATGGGAGAGGTAACTAGAGCGGTCATCGTACTAGCACAAAGCTAGGCTAAGGGCTTGCAAAGGTAAGTCGAAGTCGTCACACCTAGAAATGATCACCAGCAGCACCAAGCCAGATGTTTGGGTAGAGCTGGTGAAGAGCACATTCCAGGTCACTGCAGTCGCGATCACAAGAATCAACAGTCTCTAGTATGAGACCCGCTTGTAGAAGAGTTATTTCAGAGGGTGAATCAATTTGAAGAATGTTTTCAAGCTCTGGATAAACAAGCTTGATATGAAGTGAGGTCACTATTCATCGAAGAGATTGAAGTGCAACCTTTTCCCCCAAAGTTTAAAATACCCTCAATTCCACTCTATGATAGGGATAGAGACCTGTACGATCACCTGGATGCATTCAATGTTCAGATGGATCCATGACGACTGACCCTATTATGAAATGCCATGTATTCCCAGCAACACTGGGGGCTCACCTTTGACATGATTTAGAAGTCTTCCAACGTGCAGCATAGGTAGTTGGGAAGAATGTCAGAAGAAATTTGTTGACCAGTATCAGGCATTAAAAAGACAGCTCACTCTACCTTGCCACCTTGCTATGATCTTCCAATGAAAAGAAGAGTTATTGAAAGACTATATCTCTCGGTTCAGACACGAGGTTAATAATGTAGAAAATTCTTCAAAAGAAACTATTTTGGCAATGATCTCTATGGAACTTCCCAAGGACGAGAAACTATACAAAAGCATATATAAGTCATCGATGAAGGATCTTGGGGATTTCTACGAGTGAGCTGTGAGGCAAGCTAGATGAGATGAAACTTTCAGCTCGAAGAAGTCTGATTCGAGCAGCTTGGATCAAAATAAGAAGAGGAGTGGTCACAGACAAGGATAGGATGGCTCCAATCTTTAGATCATCAAAAGGAGCAGGGATGAGTGGCCTCGCTACCAAGGTCGCCACGAAATCTATAGTGTTCTATCCAACACTCAAGACAGGATATTCCTAGCAGAACAAGATAGAGAAGATTTCAGGAAGCCCAAGTCCTGATGGACTCCTAGTCAGCACAAAAATAAAGATAAATTCTGCACCTACCATAATGAGGTCAAATACAACACCTCAGAATGTCAGGCATTGAAGGATGCGATAGAATACCTCGTCAAAAGAGGGTGCTTGCAAGGGTATGTGGTGCGACCTATGGAGCAACGATCTCAACATCCCCAGCGAGATCCTAGCCAAGAGTGAGGAGCTTCATTATGGATTATATATTGACAATGTGCTTTAGTTACTTTAGTTATTGCCTTTATCAAAGTATAATTTTGTTTTGCTAATTATAATGTACAAATCTAGTATGCCAGCGTAACTGTGTGCTCGCTGAGGTACGGAGGCACTCTTAAAAACTCAATGCCAGTGTAGCTGTGTGCTCACTGAGGCATGGAAGCACTCTTAAAAACTCAATGCCAGCATGGTTGTGTGCTCACTGAGGCACAGAGATGCTCTTAAAAACTCAATGCCAGCATAGTTATGTGCTTGCTGAAGTGCAAAGTGCTAAAATTACCCTGATTATTTGTTTAAAGCAACAAGATCACTATAATTCACAGCTCTCGTGCAACTTAATGTTTGTAGCTCTCATGCGACTTAATGTTCGTAGCTCTCATGTGACATAATGTTCGTAGCTCTCATGCAATCTTTCTCGATAAAAATGCACCATCCGCTTAAAGCACAAAATGTTTAGAATCATAGAAGAATACAACCAATCGGCCATCAAAATATTTCATTCAACCACTATACAGCTACTCATACAAGTAGAATGCCTAATTAAGTAATTCAAGAGTTGCAAAAAGAAGCTTATTTCATTAAAATCCCATTTCAATGAGACAAGTTTACATCAAAAGATCCAAAGTACAAGATAAAAAGCAAAAAAAGCCTGCAACTATTGCTTCCACAGAGAGGAAGAAAGCTAGCTATTAGGAAATGAACTCCCACCAGTAGGAAGACCAGCAAGCCCAACTGCTCCTACTTTTAGCCCTCCTTAGATAGTGGATCCTCCTAACCTAGACCCAGAGTAATTCAAAAGAGCACCAGGAGTCTGGCTGGCAAGGCTGGAAATCATGGCAAAGCATTGAAGAAATAATCCAAGATCTGCACAAGATCTCCCCTGTGGCTAGCATGAAGAACTATCCATGGGAGTCACATGCAGTAGGCCATTCACGTTTCATAATCTTCTACAGTAGACCATACATGCCTCAAAGAGCTTAACTGGAAGCCATACTATCACAAAAGTGGGGAGCTTAACTTTGACACCCATTGAAGCACTCTACTGAGAGACTCGAGGAGCTTCACAAGCATTATATAGGCTAGATAGGTCCGCTAAAAGATCCAAAGGATAATTGGCTACCCCCAAATCGGATGGTTTGAAAAGAATGGGATCACCACACCAACGGCTGAGAATCATGCTTAAAAAGAAGTATGGTCTGGTTTTAGCGAAGTAAAGTTTGAAGTGACTACATGGTAGACTAAATGCTGAAGACTTTGACTATCAAAAAAGACCCTTCCAGAAAGATTTACAACTCTCAGTCTGCAAGGCGAACTAAGAGTTGGGGGGCTATTGTGTTATAAGGAAAATTCGGCACTGTGAAGTAGGCCAGTAGAAGACCAAGTTCAACAAAATGAACGAGCTCACTGTATTGCGAAGCTGTTGTGTAAAAAGCCCTAGCTTGCTAAAGTGCTTCAGCTTGCTAAACAAGCTTGAGCTCGCAAGCCAGTAATTGTCTTAGCGCCCGAGCCTCAGCTCACAAAGACGAAGTCTTACCTAGCTAGAAGTTCACTGAGGTCAAGCATAAGGCCAACAGACAACTTGTACCGCCACTTTGCAAAATGTAGTCTACAGGTCCCACTCATAGAAAGCATTTTTCACAGACAACCAACAGCCTACAGAAACCAGTCTATAGTATTCTAGGTAGTCTTGTTCATTTAATATTTGATGTAACACATGTACAGTTTACTTAGTTCCATTTATACCCCTCCATGCTTCTATAAATGGGGAGGCTAGAGCCATTGTAAAGGAAAGTGAAAAAAAGAGAACACTAGCAAAAACTCTACTGGAAACCATAGCCAAAGCTCTATAAAAACCTCTTTAGATTAACAAAAATACCTTCGTAGACGTAGGGTCCGGTGCTATCCAAATTTGGGCAAACCACGTTAAATCTTCGTGTTTTATTTCTCCTTTTTCTCCCTCCCACTGTCTCTCGTCATTCACTGCCAAAACAACTGAGAAACAGCTTGGGTCCCGAAAGAACCCCCTCCATTGGCTGGATTCAGGTTTAACTGAAATCCGCCATCAATAATATTAAAATTATAAAAGGTTACACTGACATATGTATGCCAAACTATAGTATAATTGTGTTGGTTTATTGGTAATTGAATTGTTGTTTTCAAACCAAAATTTTGCTAAACTATGATACAAGTAAATTGTTATTCTTGCATGTCTAAACTCCTAAGTAATTCTTCAGTCTGAGATGTCCTTTTTTTTCTTTTCAGGAAGGGGTTGATGCTAATTTGGAAGATCAATTTTCATCTATACATGCAAGGAGATCTTCAAAAGGAATCAATTAAATTGCTGTTTTCAAGGGGTTGATGCTAATTCTTCTTAGGTTTTATTGTATTTTTGGTTTTAAACAGTTTTCAACTGAAATGTAAAAGTTGGTTATGTTATAACTTTTAGTTGCACCTTTGAATATTTTATTTGAATGAATGTCATTTTTATTACACCATGGATTTGTATTTTTTATTTTACAGGGATAATTAGTGCCATTAATTAATGGAATGAACAAATTGAATGGCTTAAAATTTTAAAAAAATATTAAAAAAATTTAGCGGTGGTTAAAGAACTACCACAAAATTAAATATAAATTACAAAAATTGTAGTAGTTATTTAACTACAGCTAAATTAAATTGAAAATTTTTATAAAAAAAAATTTGGTAGTTAAATAACCATCGTTAAATTAAATTGAAAATTTTTATAAGAAAAAGTAGCAATTAAATAACCATTGCTGAATTAAATTGTAAATTTTTATAAAAAAAATAATGGTAGTTAAATAACCGCCACTAAATTAAATTGCAAATTTAAAAAAAAAATAGTGGCAGTTTAATAACCGCAGTTTCTAGTGGTTCATTTTAACCGCTGCTAATGTCGAACAGGCGCCATATTTTCTGACAGTTCTCATAACTATCGCTATTTTACTTTGCAGTGGTTCCTCCCGCTGCTATATACACTATGTAACTGCTGCTATTTTAAGGGTTTTTTGTAGTGACAAATAAGGTGATAGGCATTCATTTAGGCATGAAAAGAAAACAACCAAAAGATATATATTTTCTTCTTGTGCAATACACTATCTAAATTTCTACTGCATGTTTACATCAATTTTCAGAGAATAACATCCACAATAAAGCATTAAATCAAGAGACGATAGGGTTTTCAATTTTAGAGGAAAAATAATTTAATTAGGATTTTATATTTGGTAAGCTTTCTCTAATACCACATTTAAGAATTTTAACAATCCATTAGACTCTATATTAGATCTAAAACCATTAAAATTATTGAATAAAACTAAAAGGGAGACTAGGATTGCATACCTCCTCAATCATTATTTACAATAGTTGTTAAAGAAATATATAAGTGTATACTAAGAGAAAAGAATAAGGTTTTCCCTTCCATCACATTGGCACTACATGTCGACTCTAATAGGACAAGTAATCAATAGTCTCATATGTGGATATGGGATTTGACCTCATATGCAAGTAAATCCTAATTGAATTTATCCATCGCAGGCTTAATTACAAGTAAAATCAAATTTCCTAGAATCTTTGATTAAGAATAGGTTCCAACCCTATTCCTAGCATCAAGCTACGCCTGTCCTCCCATATATACACATAATCACATATGACAAGCATTCCTAATAATTTCATATTTATTCTTAAGCCTAACCTTGAATACCTTATGCATTTATCTAGGCTTTTTTCCATTGTTCCTGATATAGAAAAAAATCATTTAGGCTAATTAAAACACATAACTTTTATAAAGAACACGAAATCAGAAGAGTAGAAGACCCCACTCACCTTAGTAGAAGAGAGTTCTCTTAAGTCTAACCTTAGAACCCCTTTTTAGTTTTGACTTTTGCCTTTGATTGTTAGGAAACCTCCTTGAAATATCCAAAGAATAAAATGAAAATGAAAACTAAAGAAAAATAAGGACTCAAAGAAGGAAATTAACCTTTCTAGACAAAAAACCTTACCTTATGCTTACACTCTTAAAAAACATAAACCAGAACTCATCTTAATTAAGCAACACTCTTTGGGAGCTACTGAATTGTAAATGAGGGATATGAAATTTGTAAAGGGGGCTTCTCCTTGTATAGACTTTGCCAGTGGTTTGGTTGACCCGACTAATGCACGTCTAGTGGACTAGTTCCTTAGGATTGCTTGACCAGCTGGTTCGGGTTTTTGCAAATCGACCCAAATCAGTCTTAATCTCATATTGATCTGGCTTGTTCTCGTTCTATCTAACTTAAGAGGTGTTACATGTATTTTCTTATAATCAAAGAAAATTTTTAACTACTTCATAATATAGTATATAAATAAATATTATTACTTTTATAAAATTCAAATTATTTTATAGTTATTACAAATATGCACTATATGTAAATTTCATAGGCTTCATATGAACCAATAAATAATTTATATTCATATTTTATAACTCAATTTTGCATCACATAGATATTATTCTAGTTAAGTTATATATTCTCAAACATTATGCTATATTTCTCTTTAGTAGTAGATTACAGGTTGAGGAAACTTTAAAGTTACATTAATACAGAGTTTTCAATTGGTTAATTATGCTACTTTTTTAAAATTATTTTATCTATTTAATTTATTTCCATTTGATTGTTGGGTTAATTTCTCGGTTTAATTAGTTATCACCATGCTTTTCTTCTCTTATAACATATTTTGTTGAGGACACTTAATTTGCAAAGTAAAATAGGTTTGCAAATATTTTAATCAAACATTTTTTATTACTCAACAAACTTTATTAGGTAATTTAGGGAGAGACATAACTCCACTGACCTATTTCATAAGTCGAGTAGGGAACTAATCTTATCTAAAAGTGGATGGGGTTTGTGCATGGACCCTAAGGTTATTTCAGTGAACTTGAATCTAGTTATGAGGAGTTAGATAATGTGAACCACAATTTTAATTCATAAACAAGTAAAATGTCTATTATTATGTTAATTATTACCTCTTGATTTGTTATTAATTTGTGGTTGTGCTACACTTTTTGTTTTAGTTTAGTCCATTTGTTCATTGGTACTATTGTAGTTTGTATTTGTCTTTTCAAGTTAGTAAAAAGGCTTTCACAAGAGGATGAAAGCAGAAGTTTGGCACTTGAATTGAAGGGAAGCTAGGAAAGAATCCATATGAAGAACCTAAGTCAAACCATGATTGAAGCTGAAGAAAAATAAGAAGCCAGCACCGAACACTGCCTGGCCGTGTCCTGGGATACGGTCGTGTTCGGTGCAACATCCAACAAAAATTCATTAAGCTTCCAGCCCGAAACATGACCAGCCCGTGTCCCAAAGCATAATCATGTTCCAAGCCTGAAAACTGCTATATAAGCTAATCTTAAGCAGCCTAATAGATACATTAGTGATTTGTTAATTAGGATTACTTAGATTACGAGTTTCTTGATCTTCTTAAGAGTTCTTTCAGTTGAATTTAGGATTTCATCTTTGTTTAAAATTCTTGCACGAATCCTAGTTTATTTTCATCTAAGTTTTCTTCTTTCAACTTCATCTTTTCTTTCTTTCTTTGTTCTAAACATTAT
>JANHAO010012989.1:0-16083 GCA_026873985.1 Saraca asoca | reverse complement strand
AGAGAGAGAGAGAGAGAGAGAGAGATTACAAGATAATTTAGGGGCACCAGTAGCTGCCGGCCCACCTACATGGATTGTGTCCCACTTAAAATATGCATTAGCATTGGTTCATTTAAACAAAAGAGATTGCTTTATTTGGATTGACAGAACAAAATGAAGGTTACACACTGGAGGATAGGAGAAATTAAAGTGGCAGAGAAAACAATTAGAATAAAAGAGCAAGTACAATAGAGGTCACCCAGGAGTAAGTACAATAGTGATCGCTCACCTCCTTAACTATCAGTCCAAGATACCTTTTTGAAATACCCATTTGCTCACAAGGAAGCCAAAATCAACAACTTTATTGCAAAACTAGCCAATTGAAAGAAACTGGAACACGTATTATATAACATCACTTCTAAATATGATTTGCAGAAATATTTGTTCACACCAGAAGGGGAACATAAGCCTTAGTTATACTTTCAATTAGTTACATAAGCAGAAAAAAGGAAGTTTCCAAATTAATATAGTTATACTTTCAATTAGTTACATAAGCAAAAAAAAAAAAAGAAGTTTCCAAATTAATAGCCACTTACTGTTTGCAAGTCCAATATGTGTAGATCACTGAAGAAGACAGAATGGGAACAGCCACCAAAAATCAGAAGGTATCGGTCTCCATGCATAGCAGCAGCATGATCATATCTGGGAGCTGGAGGTGTCTGCCTATCAATATGCAACAAAGTGATGTCAAACTTCCCTAAAAATGGAGGCACCTCTTCTGCATGCAAAACACATCAACTTACATTGTCTTTATTGCATCCCAAGTCATGTTATCCAGATCAAGAACATGGACATCATTCAACAATTTCCTGCTCATGTCTTCTCCACCAAACACTATCACTCTTGAACCAACAAGTGTTGCAGACTGCCCCATGCGAGCTACCTAGAAATTTGCAAAGAACATCGAAAAGTCTATATGACCCAAAATCAAAGTGACCACAGAATAAATGAATATTATAAAACATTTCTGAAAAAATTTCATTTATATACATAAACCAAAGAAGAAAAAAATAAAGAAAATAGAAAGAGATATTAATAAAAAACAAAAACTAAAGGACAGAATTTTAAACTTTTGCAAGATCAGACAGACTTACTGGAACACTTCCAGAAGTTTCAATAACTCCATACATGCTTGTTTCAAGATCAATGTACTGAACTGCAAGAACTCCATAATACAATGTGAGGTGGTTTCTAGATAAGACAACATATTAAATATGCTATCTGCAGGTATGGAAGAAGTTAGGAACTTCTATTTTATTTTTCCTTGCATAAAAAAAAAATCATTGTAGAGAAACTAACCCATTAGTTTGTCAGAAGGATTCTTTGAATTGCCACCAAGAAAAAGTAGTTTCTTCTCCCATGTAATCTGTAAAAGTACAAAAAACAAATATTTATATCTCCACAACAATTCAAACATCCCAGAGTTTACACTTTACAAAATTCATATTTAATCAATGGGAAAATAGAATACAGTAAAATTTTGAAGGAGGACAGAAATATCACAGTTGTGTGGACAAAATATTTACCATATTGTGACTAGATATAGCTGGAAGAACCTCCCGAGAGACACCACTGTCATCTTTGTCAGCATTTGCTTTAATTTTCAAATTGGACCATGCCAAACTTCTTAAGTCAAAAATCTGCAAATATAAGAGTCAAATGACCGACTACCAACTCTAAGATAAAGTGCTTTCTAGCCATACCCTATACCTGAACATCAGTTAAATGCCGACCATTACGACTCCCACCAGAGATGTATAGTTTTTCATCAACCACTACTGCAGCATGCTACAACAAAAGGACAAAGCATACACTAAGTATCTGGCTCAAAATTGAGTATGGATGTAAGACAAGAATGACAAATGACTTTTAACATTCAGAGGCAATATAATTGATAATGACTCCAGGCCAATGAGGAGTCACTTGTATGCATCAGCTAAGAAGGATATCTGATCTTCCAGTTTATTTGTATTCCTTCATCCCTCTCTATATATATCTTTGATTACCAAAACCAGCTACGCAAAATAAAATACAACAAAGATGATCCATCAAGGGAAACAATCAAAAGATAAACCACCATTTTTTCAGCAGCTTACTCAACAAGAAGGGGTCAGAGAGGGAGAGACCTTGTAGCGAGCAGATGGACGCAGACCAGATACAGGGATTGCTACCCACTCATCATTTGGCAGTTCCTTATACCAATTGTTGACATCCATTACTTCTTGTTCACCTTTACTGCAGTAACAGCTAATTCTAGTCAACAACATTGTCACTTAGATTCCATAATAACCATCATAAACAGGAGATGAATGCTCAAGAAAAGACGGACAAAATAATTGACAACTAAAAAAAATTGTTAATAAATTCTAAATGTTGCAAACATCAACCAGAAAAAAAGAGGCATTGTACATGGCAGATATTCATATCATGAATAGATGAACTACTTCAGTACCATTTATTTCTAATAACATTGACCACTAAGGAACAACATCATCAAACAAATGAGAGGATATACGGAGAAAAAAGAATCAGTGCAATGGCTTAACCAGAAAGAAGAAGCAACAAATTTGAGGAGAGGCAGAAATTGATTGACCAAGTGATCAGTCACACATATAGTTGGCGATAAAATGGCAAGGCATCATTTAAATGAGAAATATTTAAAATATAAGAATTGATAAATATATTACTACAGAAAGCTGAATGCCAGTAAAGGATTCATAAGGCCCAAGACATTGAACACACTACTTTAGTCCACTATAAAAACCAGCATGTTGCTGGTATAACAGGGCTTACAAAGGGCTGATGATGAATTTGGTAACTTCTAACAATTTGAAATTCTAGACTCAAAACCTTGTAATGTAATAGAGAAATTCATTGATAAGTACCAGAAACCAGGTGTGTACATATAGAACAAGAAGAGGATGCTTCAGACAAATAACCACCCATCTGGAGTTTCAACTTGGGTTCGGCACCCAGATCTATTTAGAAATTAAAATTCTGGATCCTTATTGTCACAGAATATACTAGAGCTATGATTGCAAAAAATGAAAATGGGTATAAGAAAATGAACAATAGTAAAATAACAATTTATTGACAGAAAGCGTAAGTGTAAATATATTGCCATTTTCATCCATTTTCACTTGCACCCGCCATAGCAAACGTTTTAGTATTTGATATGAAAAAATAGCCTTTCAGAGCACAAAATACTGAACAACTTTAGCTCTGTTAGCGTATGGACTGCTTATGCCTGGTCACTGGGTCTACAGTTCAACATTGCAGAAAATGATGGGAGTTAAAACATTATATATCATATATTTGGCAATATCTTGAAAGTTTCTACAATTCCAAATCCGTTCTCAAATCAAATCCAGCAAAAAAGAAAAAAGAACTAAATTTCAAATATCATCCCCAAAAGAACACTTAGAAAAACGGATATTTAAGATTCATACTAGCAAGAGAGGAGAAAATTCTCCGCTAAAGGAATTTAAAAACCACGCAAATAACACTGAGGATGGAATTCGATTCAAATTAAATCAGATAAGAAAACAAGACGAACCAAGTTGAGAGACAGAGCCGTTGGAGAAAGATGAGATCTGGAGTCTCAGATTTGGATCTGAAGGCAATGTGGATGAGATCGGACGGTGGCAATTCCCCCAATTCAAGCAAAGAATCAAACGCCACCGTCGAGTTCTCTCACCCGCTCGCGCTAGTTTCGTTTCTGCGCACAGTCGTCGGTCGGTCTGTACAAAACAAAGTAGTCCAGCTTCAGGCCGTAAGCAGTGTTGTATAGAAAATAAACAGAATCATTTCTTGAAAAATACAGTACATCAGGGAATTATCTTGGTTGAGCATGTCCGTTTGAAAAATAGAAGGTTTCATTTTTTTTTTTCACAATAAATACTTACCCTTTGTTTGTTTGGCTTGAATTTGAAAGGAAAAAAAAAATATAATAGAAAAATAGGATGAAAAATACTGTTTAGCTTTGTTTGGTTGTGGGAAGAAAATACGACAAAAGAGAAAATGCGGTGAAAAATCAGATGTGGGACTCATGGGAAAAATTTCTTCTCAAATTCGCATAGAAAAAGGGTGGAAAATGCATTTGCTGCCAATTCCGAATCTTAGCTTCAAGGAACAATTTTGGCACAAAGGTGAGACAATATAGTTCGATTTATTGTTTGGTTTCCTTTGCAACTCAAGTATTTCGCTTCTTATTATGCTTTTTAAGCTAATCTAATGCTACTTATCTAAAGCAAAGTAGAAAACCTTTCCCTTCTATTGCTTTAGTGGGTTTTTGTAATCTTCGTTAATGAGGTAGTTTTCTTCTGATAATTTTATTCACCAACTTCAAATTCAAATCTGTTTCTCTCTTTATCTTTCAAAATTTCCACTAAAACTTTGAAGCTATCAATTTGACTCACCAAGTTCATTTTTGTCTCGACTTAACTCTACCTCATATGAGCTAGCTCAAGGCGAAAAGATCGATCTGCATTAATCATCATGGTAAGTTTGTAGGGATGAATCATTTCATATACTTTTATATTGTCTGGTTGATTTTTTTTGACTTGTTCAACTGCTTCGTTAAATCTGTTAGACTTGGAGTTTTCGTGTTTTTTTGAGTAATTTGATATATTTGCATTTGAATTTTTTTTTCTAAGTTTATATATATATATATATATATATTCTAGGGAGTAAGTGTATGTTATTGAAATTTGTTGCAAAATTATGCTAGTCGATCCATTATTTAAGATCATTTGTTATAAAGTTTAGCAAATATGAACAGGAAAGTTGAATATAATTTGGACAATTTTGAATAGGCAATGTGCATAACTTGATAGTTCAGAACTTGATAGATAAGGTTTGATGAATTTTAGATGACAGTTCACGCATAGAGGTTAGTAATTTGATAGTTCAAAACCTAATGGACACGACTTGATGGATTTTAAAATTATCTAAATAATTATGGTACATTTCATAGTTTACTAATGTGAGCAAAGCACTTATGCAATGAATTATAATTCAAGAGCTCCTCTGGCTTTGAGCTCATATACAGACTTTAGGTTTTGACCTCATGTACAGACATGCAAAATTATACAGTTTATTTTCATTTATTTTCAATATAATCTATCGCAATTGCAGTTTAGTTGAATAGTTTGAAATGGTGGGTTAGATGTAGGTCTCGGATTGGTTATAAGTCTAATCACTCCTACTTTGTTACTAAGATAGCAAGGTGTTCGTCTACATACTATATTGCAAGGTAGGGCAGGGTAGATTTACTAATGATTGATAGATTGTTTTTATGTCTGTTAAACATATGCAATACTATCTTGACTTTTTGAGTTTTAATTGACTTGAAAGCTTTTAGCTTAATGTGTTATAGGTTGAATATGTCACAATATTTAGAATCAACACAAACTTTAGAAGTTTAAATGTGCCTTACCTTGTCTTAATATATTTTCTATATAATTTGCAGAGGATGCTGAGCTAACACCTCTATCTAAATAGAAAAAACCAGTATAGCAATAAGGATATAGTCAATAATGATTAAGCATTTGTCCATTGTATTGGACTACACATTAAAGGCTCCAACCAGCTACAGAACAAAAACAAGTTTTGGGGAGGGTAAGTTATAACTAAGTTAACTGAATGCTAACTTCATGATTAGAATAATGTGAACTTATATTTTTGCATCCACCTTTTTGATTGAATTGAGTAACTACTTTCATGTTGTTTGCATAGAATAGGTTGCTCTCACTTTGTAAGCCTTTAGCTTATGGGTTGATTTCATAGTACATAAATTTTATACTTTTATTGCTCGGCCACTTGTTTATTAGATGGACAACCAAGGTAGCAATAGGTTCTCTATGGACAAGAGTTTGGACAATATATACAATGATAAATATCACATAAAACAAGTAACTAAGTTTAGAATGACAATTGAAGATAATTTTTTTACTCAATTGAGGGTGGATTGGAAAAGGCATCATTCAATTTATGTGTTACAAGTTATATGTTACATTGTGCATATGTTGCATTTAGTACAATTGCTTTTACAAAATATTCACAAACCCACTGGTGATGGGAGCATAATAAGAGATTGAATGGGGCAAGAATTGATGCAGCAACTACTACATTCAGAAAGTAGCTGTGATATCATAGTATGGACCCATGTGCATTTCTTCACTTGCGTGAGAAATTACAAGGCACTGGTAGAGTAAAAGATTCTGTTAAGGCTACAGTTAAGGAGCAAGTAAGGAGATTTCTTCATATCTTAACACATAAAGTCAAATATTGAACTGTGTCTTTTTTCTTCCATTATTCTGTAGAGATAATTAACTGGCATTTTTATAGTGTCTTGTGCACTGTTATTTCACTTAAGAAGGAATTTCTAGTGTAACCTTCCGGATCCCATGTCCCACCACAAATATTTTATAGTAGCAGATACTACCCTTACTTTTTAGTGAGCTCCTTATTTGAATATAGTTAGAAGATAATGTTATGTAGATATTGAAATATAAGTTTGTTGGCCTAGGATTGCATTGGAGCTGTGGATGGAACACATTTTTGTGTGAAGGCATTGAGAGAATCTACCGCTCAATTCAGGGGTAGAAAACATCGGCCCGCCCAAAATGTTTTAGTAACTTGTGACTTTGGTATGAATTTCACATATGTCCTTGCTAGCTAGGAAGGAACTGCACCCAATTCAAAGGTGCTAAAGAATGCGTTGAGTAGGAAAGATAAGTTAAAACTTATCTGAGGTAAATTATAGAACTTGCATGCATTCTTCATGGGTTTTTTTTTTTTTTTGTTGGTCCCAGTTGGTTTGAATTCTTGTTGGATTTCTGTGGAAGTCTTGATTCTAGTTGGATTATAGTATGGCAACTAACATTTAACAAATAACTTACTTTTAGACTGTGAATCGATTTAGAGGCGATTTCCAACTTATGAATCGATTCATATTCATTTTGTCTATAAATATAATCAAGAACTTCATAACTGAATCGATGTATGAATCAATTCACACTATCACATAAAAAGTTATGAATCGATTAGCTAATTGATTCTGCAAAATTCCTAACCTTTAGTAAAAAAAATTTAAAACGATTCTTTATGAATCAATTCATGTTTATTTTCACAAGATTTTTAGTATGAATCAGTTCACACAGTGAACAATAGTTATTATAAATATTGTACTTATGATTTATTTTTACCTGAACTTAACTAATTTAAGATGCTTATTTTGATCAATATAAATTAGATCACACTTACAAAAGATCCTAATCAATAAAATAAATATTACTATATCAAAAGTATGATAGCATAGCTAACAATCTCCCCTTTGCTAACATTTTTCACATGTTCATAGGAAAATTTCATGTATACATGCAGGGAAATTCTATCTTGGGGAGCCAAATTTTAGTTAAAAAGTGGTTTACTCACATTGTATAAAGGTGTACGCTATCACCTAAAGAAGTATTCCAATCTTGCACCACAAAATGCAAAAGAATTATTTAACCTTCACTATGCTTCATTGCATAATGTGATTGAAAGGACATTTGGGGTTTTGAAGAAGAGATTTCCAATAATAGCTAGCGAACTGAACCACATTATTCTTCCAAACTATGATCAAGATTGTCATAGTCTGTTGTATACTTTATAATTTTTTAATGAGGAAGGATCTTGATGAGAGCTTAATTGATGAAATTGATAGAGAATTACTGCAATCTTCAACATATGTTGTGCATTATCATGTCATACAAAATCAAGATGAGGACTACAAGGAAGGTGTACTATTAAGAGACAACATAACAGCCTATATATGGGCTAATTATGAACAAAACTCATAAGTACAAATATTGCATTGGTTGTAATCTTATGCATTATGTGACTTTGTATGACTTTTTTGATATAAAACCTTTCTTAATTGAATGTTTGTTTATAGTGTTCTTGTTAGAAAACTGTTGATGATACAATTTATGTTTGATCTTGTTACTTTAAAGAATTGATGCTTGTTGCTGTATAGAATAAAAGATGCCAAAAACAAAGAAAATAAGAATTGAAGTCAAAACAATAGCAAAGGAAACATTAAGATGGACTAAAGAAATGGACACTTGCTTCGTTGATTCTATGCTAGAGCAATGTCCAAAAGCAAATTTCGTCGACAGGCAATTATGTACAATAGGGTACAGTAATGTAGTCAACACTTTACGAGTTGCATTTGGACCAAGTATTAGAAAAGAGCATATAAAGAATCAGTTGAGGACATTGAAAGATCACTTTGAGAAGTCTTATGATCTTTTTAATGCTTGGAGTGGAATTGCTTGGGATTCGATCACATAACTATTTGATGCAGAGCCACATGTTTGGAATGAGATATATGAAGTAATTTGTGCTTATAGTTAAAAAAATCATATAACGGTTGCGATTATGCATAGCATATAGTACTTTCTTTAAGAAAACAAAGCAAAATCTGACTATGATAGTACTTATTCTAATCAATTTGTCGCAATCTGAATACATTTGAATGCTTTAGGTAACAATTACCTATATTTCATAGGAACATCTTAGAAGATTTATAGGCATGTCACTTATCATAGTCTGAATACATCTGAATGTTTTAGGTAATAATTACCTATATTTCATACTAACATCTTAGAAGATTTATAGGCATGTCTTAGTTAATTACTTACATAGGTAACTTAGGCTAAACTAGACTAGAGATGAATGACTAATTAAATTTGTCCAATGTCATGTACTATGTAGGCAAAGCCTGAAGCTATAAAGTGGATGTGGACAAAAGTCAAGCATTATGACAAGCTCTATGATCTCTATGCTGCAAATAGAGCAACTAGTAAACATGCTCAAAGTGCTATTGACATGCTTAATCAGTGGGAAAAGGAATGAATCAACCTTAATGACTCTCTTGAAGGTATTAACATGGTTGAACCTAATTTAAACTTAGGAAGTGATACTCCTTTAACTAGAAACATAGATGCGTTTAGTCCATCATATGGTAACTCCAATTACAGTCATGGAACTTCTTCCTCCAAAGGTTCCAAGCACAAAGTGCCTATGATTGATATTCTTGAAATTCACACGGAGAAAATGACTATGGGAATTAAGGATTTAACTGATGTGCTAAAAGAGGTGAACTATTCTTATGATAAATCCATTGTAATTCTTGAAAGACTAGCAATTGTTGTTGAAATTGCACAAAGGGGCCTCACAATTCTCAAGCAAAACACACTTCATTTTTATAGTGAGGAAGATGTGTGGGATGAACTAAATGCATTAAATATATTACCAGAAATTTAAATGAAGTGTTATTAATTTTTATGTCAAGATGAGAAAGTAAAATGTGAGTTCTTTGGAGTTCCACACTTGATGTGGTTTGAAACATTATATCAATTAATGTTAGAAGTTAGTTGTATTTGAGAGTAGTTTAAGTTGGCTAAACAAGGTCATTGGTTGTATCATGTGAATATTTGATTTAAGAAACAAGATAACTGGTTTGATTTCTTTGTTTCAGTAGCTCTGATTTTTATTTTTATTTTTTTTTTAGGTTCTTTAACTAAAATGTAGATGTTGTCATGTTATATTGTGAACATGCTCCAGTGTAGTTGGACTGATTCCATAGGTTACTTCTATTTTTTATAATCTTTGCACATCATGGACTCTTGATATATAAGATGGCCATTGTTTTAAGATTCATGGCCATTAGTGGCTTCTCTTTCTCCCAAGAACGTACTATAATTTGAACTATATGTCTCCTATAAGATTATTCTAGAGATCAAGTTCTTTGGATTTGCATCCACTTTTGATATATAAGATGGCTATTTGTTTCCAGATGCTACTGCGAGGTGAGTTTTACTTGAATCTTGACATAATCAACTTGCTGAAATTTAAGTAACTTTGTTTGATTTAATGAAAATAGATGAGGTAGATAAGGATATGCTTTAGGCTTTGTTTTCTCTCAATTTTTCACAATAGAAGTTACAAAAGATTATGTTTGAAATGAGGCTGGCATGTATTTATAGTGTGGTAATTGACATTTTAAAAAATAACTAACTTTTAAACTGTGAATCGATTTAAAAATGGTTACCAACTTATGAATCAATTCATAAATCAATTCACAATGAGTATCATCAAGAACTTCATAACTACATTGATGTGTGAATCAATTCACACTATCATGTAAAGAAGTTATGAATCGATTACCTAATTGATTCACAGAAATTGTTAACCTTTGGTGGAAATAATTTTTCAAAACAATTCTTCATGAATTGATTATCTAATTGATTCACAAAAATGGCTGACCTTCGAGGAAAATAATATTTCGAAACAATTCTTCATGAATTGAGTCGTGAATTGATTCATGTATGAATTGATTTAAGATAATTCTTTTCTTTCCCTTTTTTTCCTCTTATTTTCTATCCAACCAAATAACAAAACTACAAATTCTTTTCTTCTTATTTTCTTTCCTCTCATTTTCTTTCTTCTCATTTTCTTTCCTTTATTTTTTCCCTCCTTCCAAATAGGGGGTTATAGTTCTAAAACTTAGGATTAGATTTTCATATTTTAAAATTATTTTTAATTAGATCCTTATTGTCAGAGTTATATTAATTCTGAATGATAAGACAAATGATTTGTTGACCAAGATTACTAAAATTTAGAATTCAATTCCTATAGTTTAGAATAGTCCCATTTATTTCATTTCATTTTTTTGCATTTTATGTTTTTTTTTCATTCTCAAATTTATTGTAGTGTATATAAATTTTATTTTTATTATACTTGATACTTAATGCATATTAAATGAATACCAGTTTTATTGATAGACAATCTAAAACTTTTGTTTAGTTATTGTAATTAATTTGTGTGAACTATATGCACTTATAAATTTAGTTTTTGTAAGTTAAATGCATTTAAATGTATTTTAATAGTAAATTAAAAAGGGCGTCGTAGTTTTATTTAATTGAATTTTAAACTAATAGTAAATTAAAACTATTGTTGAAGTTTTATTTTCACTCAAAATTTTTGTAACCAAAACATTCTTTTTTCTTTCTTCTTTTCTATTTTAATAATTTTTATGCAAAAATATTTATTTTTTTATTATGTTTTAACTTATTAAACTATTTTAATAACTATTATGAAAAATAAATGATTTTGTCTATTTAATTTTTTATAATAATTACTAACATTATTAAAATCAATAACTAATAAGTTATTTATTTTTTTATAATAATTACTAAAATAATTTAATAATTTAAAATTTTAGAAACAAATAAATATTTTATATAAGAATTACTAAAAGAAATATATTCTTTTTCTTATTTAAACATTTTAATTTTAAAAATCATGAAATAAGTAGTTAGGACTCAGTTAGAAACTATTTCAAACTATAGGTATTTAATTCTAAATTTTAATATGCCTAATTAGCAAATCATCTATCGCATCATTAAAAATTAACAGAATCTTCATAATAAGAACTCAATAAAAAATGATTTTAAACTATAAGAATCTAATTCTAAATTTTAAAATTACAAATACCCATTTAAAAAACTTAAAATTATAGAGACCTAGAGTACAATTTAACCAAAATATAAAATGGGCAATACTTGGGTGCATGCTAATGTTTGGAAATTTTTATGAATTTTTAATATAAAGATTATAATTTCTATATGAAATTTTACAATTATTTTAGAATATAAATTATGATAGCTTAAAATGGCTAGTGGTTTTTGATCATTCGAACAATGGTTGATTGGCTAGGGCTTAGTAAAGAATCAACATTTAGCACAAACTACCTCCCATGCGATCAACTACTCTTCTTGGTCAAATGGCTTAAGGCATAGGCTTATCAGCCAAAAACTTCGTGAACCAACCACTCAACTAATGCAAGACAAAAGGTATGATCAGGCTTGCATGAATAATGTGACATTAGCAACCATTTAGTGAGATTCTCGCTAGTGTCACCAATGCGTTGCAAACACATGGCAATAACTCATTCACCCAAAACACGCTAATTGACACGTTTGGCACCTATATATGCCCACAGGTACTACTCTTTTGAGATCATCTCTTACATACTTAATAAAAATCTACTCAAATATTGACTTAAACATTAGAGCATGCTTGGTGAATCACTTCTGTTGTGTGTGGCTGACTTTCTTTTGCTTTTAGGTTACTATTCGATTGACCTTTTCACTATCAATTGACATTGCATTTGAGCAGGTTTTATTTGGTGTCATCTATGGCTTTCCCAGCCACTTCATGACTTCTCATCGCTCTTAGTCGAAGTCATCACATGCTCCATCATCTGATGAGCATCGCCATTGTGAGCAAGCGAGGGACAATCACTACCAAGACTGGATGGCAGAGGAGGCTCACCGGATTATTGTAGAATTGGAGCATGATGCTTTAACGGAGTGGCTTCACTAGCTAAGGGAGGAGCTCAGTGCTTATTGACGATAAAATTTGGTAAGCCCAAATCTTAGTCATCCAGAGTAGTTCTTGTAACCCCCAAACTACAGTCTGGTTGTCAAAGTAACAGACAAATGTAGAAATCAAGCAAACAAAGTGAGCTAAGGAAAATGAGGAAGAACAGGGAGAAGATAGCTGAGGTTTTTTAACATGGTTATGCTAAAATCCTTTTTTGGATTCCTATGTCCACTGTGGTTTTTATTTCTTTTTTAAAAATTTAGTAAAGTTACCGTATATATTTTGGGAACCCCCTATTGTATTTGTTCCACCCCCTTTTATAGAGGTTGGGAGGTTACAAATGTAATTTAATGAATTGTAAATCTATTATATTAAGTAATAAATATGCTGACAATTTAGGCTTCTGCAAATCAATTTCTACCGGCTTTTATAGATTGTTTTCTGAGAGTGGGTCCTACAAGGTACAAGTTGGTGTTCACAAATTGGCCACTTGCCTCGGGTTAATGTTTGGCCACAACGAGTCTCTAGCTTGGTAGTATATTCTGTCCTATGAGTTGGGGCTCTTATCCTTGGGTCACTACCTACCTTAGACCAGTGATATCATTGTATTTGATGACTAGAGCTCAAACAGGGGTGACTTGCTGGCCATCTAAGTTGGGGCTTGTTTCTAGTGAATTGGGGCTATAGCCTTGGCCATGTCCTATGTCCTAAGTTTACGGCTAGAGAGCAGGTGCCTTTGTCAAGCGACCTCATTTTTTGGATGATATAGGCCTCTTCTGGTTAGACTCGTCTCTTGTTGGGCTTTTGCCAGCCCATTTTGCATTGCCTAAAAATCACTCACAACATTAGCCCCTAACTCTTAGTCTGCTTTGTGGACTAGGAGTTGTCGTTTGCTGGCAAGGTCCTCATTTATAGTCTATAGTGTTATCTTTTCAAGCTTAAATTTTTCACTTCATCTACATCAAGCTATACCTCTTATTATACATGTTTCATAGCCGTTGGCATTGCATCCTTGCTTTCTCCTAGATTATTCAATCAAGAACAGCCGAATATCCCCTAGATCCTTTGGTGAAGCCAGTTTGGTCCATATAAGGTGTGAGAAACCCTTCTTCCCCTTCTACGAAATGACCTAATGGGTGCTTTAGCTAAGCCCCCCCATGTTTTTGATGGTCTAGTTTTTTGATGAGACATGTATGGCTTGTTGTATAGGAAGTTTCTACAGACAATTCTTTTTTGAGGATTCTGGTAAATCTTGAGCAAATCCTGGATTATTTTCTCATGGTTTTTCATAACCTTCTTATGGTTATGCCACAGAACTCAGCCTTTCCAATCGCATCCTTTCATTTCTTTTGAATTCTCAATGCTAGGGTGAGACAGTTGAGAAGGAGATTTAGCTGAGGAGGATGACAAGAAAAAGATTGAGGAGCCAATATGCTCGTCAACCCTTTGGCTAGTTAGAGTTTTGCTCCTTCCTTTCAGAATATGATAGCTATAGGCTTATTTTGATTTACACTTTGAATCTTCTGATGTAAATTTACCTCATTAAGTGAGACTTTCAATGAATAAGCTTTCTTCATGAACGTTGTGTTAGGTTTTCTGTATATCATAGCTAAATGAAATATTTAGATGACCAATTAGTTATATTTTTTGATTAATAACGAATTTGAGCATTGGAGTACCTCTGCTAATAATGGGTAGAGTGCTCAGGTAGAGTGCATGAGAGCTATGCCTAGTAGTAGGTCACATGAAAATTGCGAGCAATAAGTCACGTGTAAGTTGCAAGCAATAGGTCACATGTAAGCTGTGAGCAATAGGTTGCATGTAAGCTACACCTTACGGTCCACACCATAGCAATCATGTTGCTCAGTGGGTAGTATGGGTTTGACTTTACTAGTAATCTTATTACTCAGGTAGGTTGCATGAATATGCTTCTGCTAGTAATCTTGTTGCTCAGTTCCATAACAATCTCATCACTTAGTGGAATAGTAATCTTATTGCTTAGGCAAGAAATAAGTTTGACTCTACCAGTAATCTTATTGCTTAGATAGATCCCATGAATGTGCTTCTATCAGCAATGTTGTTGCTCAGTTCCACAACAATCTCATTGCATAGTGGAATAGTAATCTCGTTACTCAAGTAGGTCACATGAATGTGCTTTTGCCAGCAATCTTATTGCTCAATTCCACAATAATCTCGTTGCTCAGTGGAATAACAATCTCATTGCTCAGGCAGGAAATGAGTTTGACTTTACTAGTAATCTTGTTGCTCAGGTAGGTCATGCCACAGTAGTCATACCATAGTAATCATGTTGCTTAGTGGGTCACTCCACAGTAATCACATTGCTTAGTGGGTTACGTCGTAGCAATCTTATTGCTCAATGGGCTATACTAGAGCAATCTTGTTGCTCAGTAGGCTATGCCACAACAATCTTGTTGCATAGTGGATACGAGTCTTGGTTCTGACTTCTTTAATATGGATGAGTTGAAGTTGATTGAAAATGGAAGTACAAACATTCATCATTCTAAGCTCATAGTTGGGGATAACCAGATGTTTATTCTAAACTTCAGATCTTCTTAGACAATATTTCTATTAAAAAATTCATTAGAAATTAGTAAATATTCACATTAAAGTTTCAAGAAGAAAATAACAGCACAAGGTTGGAGGGGTGAGTCGAATAAATTTTTTTTGTTTGCTTCAAGATTAAAATATAATTCTTATGGAGAGCCCTTACTCCTGATCTGCAACCTATTGCTATTGCATTGGTTGCTGGGGCTGCTGAGGTCATTACCTTGAAAGTTGCTCGACATAGTCTCTCAGGCGACCTCTCTTGATGAGGACTTCAATGGTGTCCTTGAGCACCCAACTTTCTGACGTACTATGCCCCATTTCGTTGTGATAGGCATAAAATTTATCTTTGTTGTTCTTGAATTTGTTTGAAATCCTTAAGGTCTTGGGCTTCCTGAAGTCTTCCCTATCCTTTTCCATTGCAAAGATTCTATTTGGGGTTTCCGATTGGATGGTGTAACAGTTTTGGTGACCTTGATGCTGAGGTTGCTCACTTTTAGTCTTCTTCATAGTCTGCTCATCATAGTGATCACTTCAACCTTCGCTGTTCCTTTTCTTTATTTTGTATGGAGTTATCTATCTTATCTTTCTAATTGAGCTTCCTTGAGCCAAAAGTTTCTCCCCACTTGATCTACTTGGTAGCTCATTTGTAAAACATCTCTAACAAGGGACTTATATATACTTTTGTACAATTTTTTGTCTTTGCATAGCCTCGCAAAGACTGTTGTCAAGATGTTTTCCTCTAAGGGACTTTCTATTGATTTGGCATCATGCCTAAACTTGGCAATGTAATCTTTTAGTGGTTCATGCTTATGTTGAAAGATCATTACGAGGTGTGTCAGGTCCCTCAAAAGAAAACTAATTAAGTGGTGGGTAAAGATTAAAATGTGGAATTAAAGATGGATCTTTCCCTTATCTCGTTGGAACTTTTATACAATCTTTGTTTGTTCTTAAATCAGTTATGTATTTTGATAACAAATTGTATGATTGATAATGTGATTCAGTAGAGATTAAAAATCAATAAAAATGGCAGTAAACAAAAAT